>APFE030004471.1:292135-325640 GCA_000404065.3 Pinus taeda
AGGCCTGAATTGATGTGTTCTCCATGGCGATTGTAGCAGGATTGATGTGTTCTCCTGTGAGGCCTGGATTGATGTGTTCTCCATGGTGATTGTAGCAGGATTGATGTGTTCTCTTGTGAGGGCAGGATTGATTAAGTTCTCCTGTCGGGGCATCCTACCCATGCAGTCTGGGACTCATGGGAAGTACCTCTCAGTTGATCAATGAGCAGGGAAATGAAGTTAGGGACCATAGTAGTATCGATGGACGCATCGTTGTATCTATCGTACTCCCTAAGCTAGGATGACCTTAGTTGATTTGGGATCAATGATACTGGTCTGGGACTAGTGGTAGGAGTTGTACATACTATGACGCTAACTTCGGGTCGGCAGAGACTGGTCTGGGATCAGTGGTACATACTCCGAGACTGACTTCGTGTCAGTACAGGACTAGTTTGGGACCAGTGAGAGTCGTACATACTATGACGCTGACTTTGGGTCAGTTGAGACTGGTCTGGGACTAGTAGTACACTCTCTGAGCCTGCGATACTGGTCTGGGACCAGTGGTAGGAGTTGTACCTACTATGACATTGACTTCGGGTCGGTTGAGACTGGTATGGGACCAGTGGTATATACTCCGAGACTGACTTCATGTCAGTGCAGTACTGGTCTGGGACCAGTGAGAGTGGTACACACTATGACGCTGACTTTGGGTTGGTTGAGACTGGTCTGAGACCAATATTGATACTGCGATACTGGTGTGGGACCAGTGGTAGGAGTGGTACTTACTATGAAGCTGACTTCGGGTCGGTTGAGACTGGTCTAGGACCAGTGGTATGCACTCTGAGACTAACTTCAGGTCAGTGGAGAATGATACGACTCATTCTCGATCAATTCTTCTTCTTCATAGTTCAACAGAGCTAAGTTGAGCAGAGCAGAGCCAACAGAGCTGAGCTAGCAAAGTCAGCAGAGCTGGGCAGAGCAGTGCAGGGCACTGATGGCTGAGATAGTACAGTCGGACATATGGATCAGTGGATGGAGTTTTCCCTAGTTGAGAGGGAGTGTTAAATTGGCAACTAGGGCCAAACTCCATGTGGGTCAGATTATTTATGGTAGCTGATATTTTTATTGGATCCCTTTCGTCGAGAGGTGTAGGATTGATCCAAAGATCATCCGATTCCGATAAGTATTTATGGAGATATGAATTTATTTTGTTTATGTAATTATTATCAAGCCGACTAGCTCTTATGTAGGCTCTAGAAGCCCAAACATCATGTCTATTCAATCATCCGCTTTTAGTATAAATAAGAGAGGATTTGGAGTCATTAGCACAACACATTCTTCAAGTGATCTCCTCCTCTCCACGTCTTGGGTTATTGGTGAAGGAGAGACACTAAGAAGAATACGCTGGCCTTGGATGATGCCCTAGCTGCTGTACGTTGTTGAAGGAGATCTGGCCGCAGTAAAGGAGGCCTCATATGTAGCTAAAGGGAAGGCCCTATCTGCAACAAAGGAAGGCTTGGATAAGGCTAGATCCACAGACATTGAGGAGACCTTATACATAGTTCAGATGATGTCCTAATTTACATGCTGGAAAGAAACACTCACCCACAGATTAAGGAAACAGTAACACGCTGTTCATGGAGTCATTCATACGCAGATTATGGAAACATGTAATACGCTGTTCATTGGAGTAATATGTTGTTCATGGAAATGAGCTGCAGTGATGAAGAGGTGTCGTGGTACAACGCATGGTAATCTACACGATATTCATGATCGGATTCAATGCAGTCAATACTCCTTCAATGCGGTATCTACACGCTATTTAGGACGCAGGCAAAGATGCATGGACACACACACACACACACACATACATATATATATGTTGTCTAGAAACACGCAATATGGGAATGAAGGAATATGGATATACGCAGTCATGAAGGAAGTGAAACCCTACGCTGTTCGTGGAAACATATAAACTGGAATAGGCACTATAATACATACAGGTAGATACGCAACAACTTCATGAATGTATGTGGATACGCAGCAAAAGCAACTCCATGAATATATATACGCACAACCCAGATGGATACGCAACAACTCAATGCATATATATACGCTTTAGTATGGAACGCTGATATATACAAGTCATATTCATTATGGGACGCTGTCATATTGATGATGTATGGAATGCAGATGTATACAAGTTAAGGCAACACATAAATGAACACAGTCAAGGCAGCAAGGTAAGGAACACTATGTATGAAACACTGTCATATAGACAGTCAACATATTAACGCAGTTCTTGTGAAATCATGATCTCGATGTAGAGATCACCTCTAGGATAATTTTAAGGGACTGTCATGGTGCAACAATGATGATAACAACAGTACTGAAGATATCAGTGATGAAGTACAACACAGGGCTGCATGATGATGGAAGATGCTGCATCATGGTCAGCATGATGCAGATTATGGACAACATGATGTATGGGCAGCATGATGCAGATTATGGACAGCATGATGTATGAGATCATGAGCAGCATGACGATGCATGATGATGGTGCTACACGATAAAGTGCAGCAAATGGATGAGATGCAGTACGATGATATAGTTGACTTCTGTTGTAAATGTACTCTCTGTCTCTCTTTGTCTACTGAACTTTGAAGATAAAAGAAGATTTGATCAAAGGGTTTCCCCACACATTTTGGGGTTTGTCCCTGGCTTGCGCCACATCTTGTGTCCTCTTGCCTTGGCTTGTCTTCTGCGATTTATATTCATGTTCTATGTGAAGTTTACTTTATGCTGATGTGATTGCTAATATGAAAAAGAAATTAAATAAATTGCTCTAGCATAGAACATACCAAAATTAACACCAAGGGCCAAGAGGCTGACGCAGAGGTAGTAGAGGTTGCACAAAGGCTAGCAGATCTGACGTTGGGCTGAAGAGGCAGCGCTAAGGGGTTTTCGTGGGGCAGATTGGGAGCTGAGAGGCAGACCTAGAGCAAAAAAGGGTGGCGAAGTCCCTGGAGGGTGACACAGTTCCAAAGAGAGGCTTGGATCAGCTTTCGCTGTCCAGCTAAGGAATTGTTGAAGTTGTTGTGGAATCAATCATCGATTGCTGATCAGACGAAATATCTGTCTCCGAGGAGAGGTACTTCTGCCATGGAAATTGTCTAAAGGGTGAGCCATTTTTGGCACCCTAGTTGTATTCAAAAACTTCATAATAATAAAACCCTCATATCTGCTGCACCAGTTTTCCTGCATTGGGTTTCTCTGGGGACGTTTGTCCAAAAATAATGGTGTCCCTTGTGTAATTGCCTCAGTTATTTCAGTTGCTGATCTGTATATGTGTTAAGGCTGCATTTGTGTTTATTTCAGTATTTATATATATAAATAACTTGTTAATGGAAAGAACAAGTAGGAGATAATAAACCAGATAATGCAGTAGGGATTTCTAATGTGTCAGACTTAGAAATTTCAACATACAACACCTGCCCCTGTTGGGTCTGGGTTACCTTTAGATGCCTAGTAAAAATATACTTAACATATCCCCTAGGAGGATGCCATCATTGTTTGTATATGCCTTTTTTCTAAGTTTTGTCCTGTAATGGATATATTGGCATATACATGTATCACCTTTGTGGACAAAGGTGAGTGTCTGCACTGAGGGTGCAATTGCTGAATGTTCGATTAATCCTTGGTGCTGACTGTTATGTAAAAAATATTTAAACTTAGGTTAATTAAGACGAAAGGGCACGATCATAAGATCATGCCCTTTCCCATAAGGGTGCCCATGGCAGTATATAAGCCAGGGACCCTCACTGTAAACAACCATCACAGGCTTCAGGATACGACGAATCGAATAGAACAACAGATGGATCAGAATAAGAGCCAGTTCGAATTGAACCAAAAACAGGCCTTGGCAATGCTGAATCTCTTGTGTAGAAAGCAGGATGTTACACCTGAACAACTACTCCAAGAAGATGAACAAAATCAAGAGCACCATTCTTCAAACTCAACAAAATCAACAGATTCTCATAAAGCTGAATCTCCAAAACAATCAGCGACACCTCACCAAGAAATTAGTAACATGACTCTTACAAATAAGCAACTCTGGGATACCTTTACCAATCAAAACCCCTTTTTCTCTCAACCATTAGCGACATACTAGCGAAGGGCAAAAGTCGAGATGCTTGAATTCGATGGAAACGAAAAAAAAAATGTTGCATGGATAAATAAAGCAGAAGAATACTTTGAGATATATGACATCAATGATGATGACGAAAAACTCAGGCACACATCCATGAAAATGGAAGGGGAAGCATATAATTGGTATGTGGTGGAAAAAGACGACACACGCCATTAATTGGAGAAAATTTAAGGATGCATTCTTTAAAAGATTCCAAGGTGTAAAGAAAGAAGAGTTCTTTTCAACACTCATCAAATTACGACAAAAAGGAAGTGTGGACGAATACACTCGAGAATGGGAGACCTTAGTAACACGAGTACTTGGGTTATCAGATTCTCATCTAATTCAATCGTACGTCTCTGAACTTAAAACCCAGTTACAAGTAGAACTTGAGATGCATGACATTACAATAGAAGTAGCAAGACGAAAAGCAAAAACTGCTGAAAAGAAATTTGAACAAATATTTTGGTCAAAATCGGAAAAAGCATATTCAAGACGAAGAGTACCCCAATCTATGGACTCAAACAATAGAAGATATGTTCCACCACATCGTCGTGAAGATGAAAAATCCAATGTGGAAATACAAAGGATAAAAGGTGTAAGGATCACATTCAAACTATATACATTTTTTTTTGTTATAAATCACAGCAAAATACAACCAGAAGAGAAACACATTGGGAATTCATTTCAGGAAACATATCATAACATTTACATACATTTAACTAAAGCCCAAAATGGTATTGCAACACATATGTACTGTTCACCAGAAGACGAGACTCTGCTTGCTTTGCTGTTGCTGGTATTCCCTTGTTGCCGGTTACGTCCGCAATGAATGACGACATAACTGATCCGAATGCGATGACCCACCGATTAACCTCCTAGCCTACTCCTTGGGTACTCTTCTTCCCCGCGGACCCCCGAACTGCAATGGGGTTGTACAATGGATGAATGCACTAGCTGGTAGAGGAGAGCACTCCTTGGCTCAAGAGTCCCCTCTCTAAAATTCTCTACCTCACCAAACTCACTATAGTTTCGTAATCACTGCTATAAACTGCGTTGTGGTGAGAAGTGGGACCCCAAACATAGGTGTGCTAAGGCAAAAGAATCAAAGAACCTATATAATTGTGAAGCAACTAATGATTCAAACAGTGAAGACTCTGATATAGAAGATATAGAAGATGCCCTAGAATTCTCACCAGAATTAGATGACGGAAGTATTCCGCAAGTGTCACTATCAGCGATGACAGGCATATCACAACCTCAGACTTTAAAGTTGAAAGGACATATAAAGAAGAACAATGTAGTGGTTCTCATTGATTCTGGTAGCACACATAATTTTCTAGATGCGACCATGGCAAAGAGACTCCACATCTTTTCATTTCCCTTACCAAACATGAAGGTGATGGTAACTGATGGTAAGAAGATTGAAAAGGAAGGGAAATGCCATAAGGTCAAATTGCAGATTCAAGACTTTAATTTAGAGTCTCCGTTCTTCATGGTACCATTTACCATTAAGAGGAGTAGATGTAGTCTTAGGTATCCAATGGCTACGAACTTTAGGTACTTATGCCACCAACCATCAAGTACAATTCATAAAATTCAAATGGGGAGGTCAGAAGTACAAATTACACGGATTCCAATCACCAGAGAATCAAATTGTATCATCATCTCAGATGATGAAGATGATACGAAAAGGAGCGCCCTTTTATGTAGTACAATGTCACCAATTGGAAATGTTAGCTGCAAATATGACCAACGAAGAGTCACCAGAGATACAAGATCTAATTCAGAAGCATAAAAAAGTATTTCAAGACCTACCTATGAAAATGCCTCCTAATAGGGAAATTGAGCATACAATAGAAGTCAAAGCAGGGTCAGACCTCGTCAACATCAAGCCATACCGATATCCACATCACCAAAAGACGGAAATTGAGAAATTAATCCAAGGCCTTTTAAAGTGTGGGATCATCTCGAAAAGTAAAAGTCCGTATGCTGCTCCAGTGGTATTGGTAAGGAAGAAGGATGGTTCATTCAAGCTATGCATTGATTATAGAGGATTGAACAAAATAACAATTAAAAACAAGTTCCCAATTCCATTTATCGACGAAATGTTGGATGAGCTACATGGTGCAAAATACTTCTCAAAATTGGACTTAAGATCAAGTTACTATCAAATCAGGATTAGATTGGAAGACATACCAAACGGCATACCGAACACACGAAGGTAACTATGAATTTAAAGTAATGCCGTTTGGGTTAACCAATGCACCAACAACATTTCAAGCAACTATGAACAAATTATTTCATCCACATTTTAGGAAGTTTGTATTAGTATTCTTTGACGATATTTTAATTTACAGTAAAACTTGGAAAGAGCACTTACAACATCTGGATAAAGTTCTTACACTACTAAAAGACCATCAATTTTATGCAAAAAAATCCAAATGCACCTTCAGAAAGGAAGAAGCAGAATACCTTGGACGCATTATATCCCATGAAGGCGTAAAGGTGGACCCTAATAAATCAAAGCTAGAAAAGAATGGACCAAACTTGTTAATGTATCCAAGCTAAGAGGGTTCTTAGGTTTGACTGGATACTACCAAAGGTTTATTAAAAACTATGCACATATAACTGCACCTCTGACAAACCTTTTAAAGAAGAATTCATTTCTATGGGATGAGGAAGCAGGAAAGTGTTTTGAAAAATTAAAGGAAGTTATGTCTAATGCCCCCGTATTGGCAACGCCAGATTTTTCTAAACCATTTATCATTGAGTGTGATGCTTTCGGATTCGGTATACGTGCAATATTAATGCAAGAAGGGCATCCAATAGCTTTTGAAAGTAGGAAGCTCAATAAAAGAGAATGCCTCAAGTCCACATACAACAAAGAAATGCTCGCTATTATGCACGCACTAACTAAGTGGAGGCAATATCTTTTGGGAAGTAAGTTTTCCATTCGAACAGACCGTAATAGTCTCCAGCACCTCCTTCAACAAAAAACACTTTTTGAAGAACAACAAAAATGGATTGAAAAAATTGCCGCCTTTGATATGGAAATACTACATAAAAGAGGAAAGGACAATGTAGTAGCAGATGCTTTATCCAGGAAAGATGAAGAACCAACACTACTTGCAATCTCGGTTTTTGTTCCCGAATGGCTTAACAAAATTTGAAGTGAGTATGCCAAGGATCTAGAAATAACGACAATAATCAATAACCTTCCCAACAACTCAAAATTTGAGTGGAAGAATGATATTCTATGGTACAAGGGAAGAATCTATCTAAATGCAAATTCCAAGTATAAATTTAAGATACTGAAGGAGTGACATGACTCACCGTCAGCTGGACATGTAGGATTCTTTAAGACTTACTACAATGCACGTCAATCCTTCTTTTGCAAAGGAATGAGTTGCGATATTCAGAAGTATGTAGCAGAGCATGACACATGTCAAAGGAATAAAAATGAAAATATTATGACGCTGGGATTACTTCACCCTTTAAACATTCCAAATCAAAAATGGGAAGAACTTTCGATGGACCTTATTGAAGGATTACCAGTATCTGAAGGCAAGGACAAGATTTTCATAGTGGTCGACAGACTCACCAAATATGCTCACTTTATGGCAATAAAGAAATCATATTCAGCGAAAGAAATCGCTGAAATATTTTGCAAAAATATATATAAGTTACACGGTTTTCTGAAAGTCATTGTGAGAGATAGAGATGTCAAATTCAAGGGTAATTTATGGAAGGAGTTGTTCAACCACATAGGAACCTACCTAAATATGAGTTCCGCTTATCATCCTCAAACAAATGGACAAATAGAGGTTGTCAATAAATGTTTGGAGGCCTACCTATGTTGCTACGCTACAGAAAGACAAAATAAGTGGGCTGAATGGTTACATCTCGCTGAGTGGTGGTATAATTCTACTTATCATACGTCAGCAAAAATGATGCCATTTCAAGCTTTGTATGGATATGAAGCCCCAAAATGGAAGGATCTCGCTGTTGTCCAGACAAATCTACCTGTTGTTAAAGGTCAACTAGAAGAAACCCAAAAAATCGTCCAAATATTAAAAGAAAACTTGAATAATGCGAGGAATTGTATGAAGCAACAAGCAGACCGAAACAAAACCGAAAGAGAGTTTGAAGTCGAAGAATGGTGTTTGTCAAGCTCCAACCATACAAACAATTGTCCTTAAAACAAAAAGGAAAAAACAAATTGGCACCAAAGTTCTACGGACCTTATCAGATTAACAAAAAGATCAGCCAAGTTGTGTATGGTTTAAGCCTTCCAAAGAAAAATCGTGTTCACGTCTTCCATGTCTCCTGCCTTAAAAGGGCACTAGGCGACCATCAATCAGCGCAAACAACGCTTCCATCCCTGGATGATGAGGGAAGGGTCATTCTAGAACCAGAAGGTATTTTATCTACTAGAGAAAGAAAGCTTCGACATCGTACAATCAAGGAATACTTGATCAAGTGGAAGGACTTACCTGAAGAAGAAGCTTCTTGGGAGAATGGATCTTTTTGTCAACAACATCCGTCGTTACGTATGCTTTGAGGACAAAGCATTCTTTCGAGAGGAAGGCAATGTTATGTAAAAAATATTTAATTTTAGGTTAATTAAGATGAAAGGGCACGATCATAAGATCATGCCCTTTCGCATAAGGGTGCCCATGGCAGTACATATGCCAGGGACCCTCACTGTAAACAACCATCATACACTTAATTAATAAAATATATATGTTTATATCATTTCTGAGTTTTTTATACAACACTGACTCCCATTTACTAATGGTTCCCCTCAAAGGTAACTGCTAATGACATTGAAGCCTGGAAAAAGGAAACTATGCAACATAATCCTAGCCAACATTCAATTGTCAAAATATCTTATGGACATCTTTGGTGGTCAAGATGTCCCTTTCTTATTTGGTTATTTTGAATTTTTTTTAGTATTTATATTTTAATATTTAAATTTAAAATTCCTTTCAAGTTTTATATAGTTCTATCTGAATTAATTAATGATACATTGAAGAAACTCAATAAATTACTAACTGGTAGGATTCTTAAAACACGGGTCAGGTTCTTTGAATCTGAAAGAAAGATTTAGCCTTTTAGGCTCTTTCTGCATTTGCACTTGCTTTTGGCAGTGGGAAGTTGTATCATGTTGAAATTTACCTCACAGGCATGAAGATGTTAATGATATTGAAATGGATGATAATGAAGAATTGCTTGTAGATGACATGGAGGTTTAGTTTATTGTTGATGCTTATACATTTTTTCCTCTATAGTTATATGTGACAATAGAGACTGTTCATATGTTTATCATAGAAGTTTTGAGGTTTGACTTATGAATTTCATCTTTCATCATTTTTTTGTTATTAATTTGATTATATCAGATTTTATATGAAATTTTTGCATTCTTTGAAGTTTAATTCCGTTGAATGATTGAAGTTGAATCCTGACATCCTGCCAATTTGAAAACCACTGATGTATCGGTACCTCTGTATATATCCTTACACATTTCTATACTACTTCCACTGTAATGCTTGGATCTAAAATAACGTTGTCCCTGTTCTATAAATAATAGTACATTGTTAGAATTTTACATGTTTATAGTTGTAGGATTAGGACGATGCCCAGCTGGGGTAGCTTCTATTTTTTTATTTTCAGAATCACAGGACTCACAATGAGAAAAATCCCAACAATTTCTAAAATATTTCCTTCACATGCTGGAAGAAATACGTGTGCCTTATCCAACTTCCAGCAGCATGGTTTTCCCTGATGCAGCCAAATCTTGTTGTATACCAATTCAGCCTACAGCTCTTACTAGGAATAATTTATGTACTTGCAGATTGAAATCATCATAACAGCTGACAATTTGTCACATATAGCTTATAACAAATTAACAATCGCAAATCTGTGTATAGGTTAATATTTTAATTTTTCCCACCCCTAACTAATTATGTTAAACTTGTTTCTTTGCATTATGAATAAATATGATGGTTTTATTTACCGCTTATCAAGAATTTTTGTTACTGCTATATAGAAAACATCTAATGTTATAGTAGCTTCAAGCTTGTTCATTTTCATAGTGTAAACTGTGGCAAGTGTAGTTAATTATTACTATTTTAATCCCATATGGTATCTGACTGCAGATGGGTGCAAAAGCAAGAACACTCACTGGCCTGTCAGGCACTGGAGACATCATGCTTACATGTTTTGTTAAACTTTCAAGAAATAGAACTGTTGGGGTGAGACTTGGCTCAGGGGAGAAACTTGATGACATTCTAACATCCATGAATCAGGTGATTTTCAGTTCAGTTTTATGAAGAGAGTCATTAAAAGAGAAGGATTGTTTTGTTGTGGCGCTTTTGTATTCTTGTATACAGACACCTATAATTGTACTTCAGAATGTTTTTTTGAGTATTTATCATCTATGTATTCTCCAGGTTGCGGAGGGTGTAGCTACAGCAGGAGCTGTCATTGCTTTGGCACAGAAATATAATGTGAAGATGCCTGTGCTAACTGCAGTTGCTCGTATTATTGATAATGAACTGACACCAAAGAGAGCTGTTTTAGAGCTAATGAATCTTCCACAGGTTGGCAAATTGTCAATATGTAGTTCGCTGTTTATCTGGTTAACTTTCATGTTTTGGTTCCAATTTCTATGGAAATACTGTCTGGTTTGTAATGGGGAACTGTGTCGATTGTATGCATGTACATTAGCTGCTATCAAATCTCTTTTGGAACAACCTTAGTTACAATCTATAGAACTTGTTTTCACGTACAAGTGTAGAATATTCAAGAAGGGCCAGTTAATTGACGAGAATTCCAGCTATCTTTAAAACTAGGCAACGAGGATTCAAGATTCCCAAAATTATAGCAGTTGGAATTTCCTTAGTAGAATATACCTGGGAGCTTATAAGATTAGCAGTTGAAACAATAATATGGTGTGTGCATGTACACAGAGACAGAAATATATATATATATATATATATTCTGTGTGTTGTGTGTGTGTGTGTGGTTAGGAGCATGTGTTTCCTACTAAGAGGTTACAGGTTCAAATCCTAAGGGGGGTAGACTATCTAGACCTCTGTAAACCTTAGCAGTCAAATCACTGTGCAGAGGTGGGTCCCTTGTCTCACAAACAAGGGGGTCTCATACATGAATTTGGTGTTTGTCTTGCCGGTGACCTTAAAATCACACACACACACACACACACAGATATATATATTATATATATATATATATATTTATATAGGTATTCACCTATGGCCCTGACATTCTCTTTTGTGAATGCACTTTGTGGTCTCAGAAAGGCATGATCCATGTGGCTTTGCATGCATGGATCTTGTGGGTCCAAACTTCAAAGGGCTTATGCCATATGTGCATACAATTTCAAAGGGATCTGAAAGGCATAAGTGCCATGGGCCACCAACAAAACATGAAGATTATTAGTGCAAACCCCAAAAACAACATTGAGCATATAATGTTTACATATATTAAGTATCTTCCTCATATCTGCAATGAAGCTTGCAGATATAATGTTTATATATAGTGGAGATTGCATATAATGTTTACATACATATTCAGTGTTTGCCTCATATCTGCAAAGAGGTTTGCTGATGTGCAATAAAATACTTAAACATCCACACTTCGTCAAAAGGACTAGTTAAATTCATAGCTATGATAATATATGTCACAACAACTCAGAAATTTCATAAAATCTGAAATAACCTCATCTTGTTCTGCAATAAAGTTGTGGAACAAGGAACAAGGTTGACCAAAAATGCAAGGAAAACACCCTAAGTCAATGTTTTATGGCTGATATAAGGTAACCCCTCCAAATCTGCAACTAAGTTTGAAAACCAGCAATGTTATTCTATTAAGTTTTCCTTGAAAACACTTATACATCACATGGCTTTTTTGGAGATGACCGGTGCCTTGTCCTTGGAATAATGGAGTGGATAAAAGAGAAAACTTGCAAGGTGAAAGATGCTTTTCAAATCTCACAAGCTCATATATTTGAGAATTAAAATTTTAAACATGCAAGAGCTATACTAGATAGAATTCTTACCCAATTTACAGAAACCGTGGGTGCAATCTGACTCAGCAGAAGAATCCAGTGTGGTATCGGGGAATCTGAACCCTAACCCTATGTGTGTGTATTTTTTATTTTATATTTAAAAAAATGAAATCTCAAATGATAAATATGAACTAAATTTAAATCATATCAAGTTATCAACTAGTAAAACTAAATACTAAACTAGTAACATCAATATTCAGATTTTTGATTCATACATCATGACATCGTAAATCCATGCCATTTTCTGAACTGAAATCAAGTTGAATTTTCAGATTTCCTACGTAAGCAAAATTTGAAATTTATGACTTGAAACAACGAAACTCAAGCATTAAAATGATAAATCATATTTCAGTTTTCATTTCACAAATACAAACATTTTAGACATTGAGATGACTGGGGCCCATATATTAATATTAAAGTGAAATTCAAATATCATAAATTCATGAGATGCCAACATATCAATGATAGAAACTAAATTTTTGCGAATTAACAAAAAATGAGCTTATCTAGAAAGTTCCACGGGTCCAAATTAAAAAATTAGAAATTTGAAAATCTAGTATGTGATAGACTAATGTGACATTGTTATTGTCCTCCACATCCTCCAATGGAGCATCAGCTTATTCTCTAGCGTGATGATATGAAGCAGCATGGGCAGAAGATACAGTACGAATACCACTTCTGCCCATCAATGACAGGCAGAAGAACTTACCACAGCCAAGCCAAACATAGGCATGTATTCCGCATCTAAATCTCCAACATGAAAATGATCTGTGGAAGAGCTAGCGAATGAGCGGTTAGCCATCAAGCAATTAGTGGTATCTGTGTTTGCATCTTTGAGATTCACATCCCATAGCTTTGAAGGACCCTTGTTATAAACTGGCTTTGATTGAGAGATGAGGCAGAGATTTGAGTGGATGCCGATGTACGTAATGTTGAAGAATGTAACTAGTGTCGGTCTTCATAATTGTATTTGGCTCATGGCATGATGTAATTATTATTGTACTTGTCAAAAGAAAGAAAAATAATTTTTTAGTAGAAGAAAATTATTTATTTAAAGAGTGGGTTTCATGCTCAAATTACTTGGGTCCTAGGTCAAACCACCTATTTTGTGCACTAGGGTTTTTAGTCAAAGTCAAAGTATCTCTGTCAAGACCCATTTGGGCATCTGTATCAAAGAAAAAAAATATCTTTTTGAAGTGTCTAGGTGTGTTCTCCAGATCAAGTCGGCCTTAAGACCACTGTTCAAGTCGGCCTATAGAAGTTGTACAAGTCGGCCTCATTACATGTGGAAACAAGTATTTAAAGGAGGAAACTCAGACTCATCATTGGAGACATGACATCTGCAGTTCGATTACAAGAAGAAAGAAGAACCGAAGACAAAGAATCTGCTCCTAAACCGAAACAGTAAGAGATCTGCTCAGATCTAAGAAACAGAGATATCTTGGAGAGCTGAAATTGCAGAAGGGTCATCTCAGTCTGAAATTGCAGTAGGGTTACCACAGTCTGAAATTGCAGAAGGGGTACCACAGATCCAAAATTGCAGAAGTGAAGACTCGTTTTCCTGGTTGGCTGACTTGTATCTTGTTGAGAACTAGAGGTCTTGTTTGGTCTTGGAAGTCTCCTTTGAAATTGTTTCTATAAGTAGAGAAGTTCTTTGGGTTTTCCCCTGGCTTTGAGCCTATCTCTAGTGTTTGCTCGTCTTTGTGATCTTTATTGTATTGGAAATAACCTTGGTGATAAGAATCTAACAATCTAAAAGAAGAAGCAATAATAAATCACAAGAAATTGTCAAAGTAACAGAGAAATCATCTAATAAAGAAACAATAAGCTTCCCTAACAGATTTCTCAACACATAAGATCTTCTACTTTTGTTAATTGAAGTTTGTTTCTTTGATTGGATGGATAAAACCATAAGAGCTAAAGTTTCTCTTTGTTGCTGACGAGCTGCAAGCCTGTGTAAGAACTCTAGATGCAAGGGTTTGTCTGGAGTTTGGGCACCATAAAATCCCCACCATACAAGAGGCTTCATGGTTCCTTTATTAGATAGTGCATTTACATTTCCAAATGCACCACTTCTTGTGATGAATGAAATAAATTGGTTCTTTAGTTGTGAGAGCTCCATTGGATTAGAGCAAATCTTTGAAATTGCTGTTTTAAAACCATTGGCCACCTCTTTGTTAGGGGCCCTCCTCTTACCCCCGAATTTAGTAAATTACACCTCATCATAGTAGTTTGGATTTAAGGCATAGGCTATACAGATGGGTATTGTATTTATTCCATCTATTAATGATTGTCCTTTATGGTGCCATATAAAAGAGAGTCATGCTCTTAAAGAAGTTGCTGAATTCTTTCCAACATGCAATCAGTTCCCTCATAAATGTCACCCAACATAGGCACATTTAAATCACAAAGTTGTAGCAAATCCACATTTGGCTCCATTATGGAAAAAAAGCTCAGCCTGAACCCACTGAGTGATCCATAAACACCGGACTTATGGCCCACACATTCACCATCACAGATCCTCCATGGAAATGAAATTTGGTATTTGTTTCCAAAATGAATTTTCCACATGAAATCCTTCAAAGGGAATGTTGAGAGGTTGATTCATGTTTTGAATGCAAAATATACCATATGCAGTTTTATAAAACAATGGCAATGGTTTGAGAACAAAATAGCAGCTAAATTCAAGGGTTTGAAATTAGAAACCAAGTTGGATATGGAATAACGACACTATCCTCACAGCCATTGATCTCCCTTAAACAATTAATGGTTGGTCTAGAAATCCTAGTTGTTGGTTTCCTAGAAGTTTTTGGAGACCAAATCTTCTCAATGGGGAGGTGTCATCTGGAACGGATCTGCAACAAAGATGAATGGTTTATGAGACTTGGCACACAAGCAATTGACAATGATTGAGGGTTGAAAAAAAAAGACAATGCAAGCATTAAGAATTTATATGTAGGAAAATGAAAAAAATGAACAAGAAAAGATGAAGTAAGAGAGAAGGATGTTAGGGACTGGGAAATGAAAGGACAAGGATGCTTAGCCTTCCCTTTACCCTAGCATTGCCTATATCTTCGTTTAAATTGACTTAAAAAGGGTCTTTTAGCTGAGAGGAAAGGACGCTGAAAATGACTGTCTATGTAAATTTCAGTGTTCTACAGGGACCTGCACCCCAGGGTTGGGGGTGGTCCATTGATGTTTCCCGCACTCCTCGGACAAGGGGTGCTTGGTGAAATGCTTATCCGTGTCCCCCTTTTGGGAAAATGTGGGGAAACATAGGGGGGAATGTTTCCCTAACGTGGGAGATGCATTTCCCCAGAAGGGGGATTTCTGGGCATCCCTCCCTGAAAAGGGGTGCTTTTGGGCATCCCCCTATAAAAGGGGTGCTTTTGGGCATCCTCCCATGAAAGGGGGAGTTCGAGCAGCCCCCACTTTTTTTTGCCTATAAAGGCTTAAAAGCTGAAAAAATTTAAAGGAAAAAACAAACAAAAGCAAAAACAATATGTAAAAAAATCCTACCTCACTTTCACTTTTATTTACCTTTTATTTGCTTTCACTCCTTGATGCTCAATTTATTTTCAATTTTCATTATCCATTATTAATTTTAAACTTTAACTAGTCTTCAGACCAAGTCTTTGACTTGTCACTTTTTACTATTTTTGAGTTTAAGAATTTCAATTTACTATTTCAGACTTCAGATTTACTGTTTTTCTTAGTATTAATTAGATTCTAGAATTATGAATTTAAATCAATATATCAATATTTTACTATTTATGTTTTATTTATGGTTTATGAATCAATGTATTTCATTACCAAATATGAATATGAATCATGTTTATATCATTTACAAATTTGAATTTCTTACTATTTTATTGTTTGCTGTTTAGTATTTACATTGCACAATGATGAATTTGCATGGAATGAATTGTTTTTGTTGGTATTTTATCATCACTATTTTTATTTTAATGTTTTTAGAGATGAGGATCCCTATGCTAGGATCCCAACAGCCCCTCGCTCCATTGAATTTCCTCAAAATTTGGGGGTGCTTCTACATGCCCCCCATGCATGTCTCCCCGCTCCCGTGCTCTTCTGTCCCTGAAACTTGGTGGAACATAGGTAAATTGTTGAACGGCCTAGAGAGCAATGGGATTCCACTGTAACACTGCAATTGTCAAAAACAAAGACTGAGCATCATCATTTGAAGCTGGTTTTTCATTAGGGTTTCTAGGGTATTCCAAATTTCCTTTGAACAACTTACTTTTCCCTTTTGTACCTTAGGAATTGGTCACCTAGGGTAAAGTTGTCAAAGTTTGTTGTTCCTTTTGTCAAACTTTATGTTTGTAGCAGATTCAAACATATTGGGCATGTAAATTTATGGTTTTCCAAGTCCAAAACATTATAGGAATGAGTGTGCATTCAGTGCATGGTGATTTCATTGATGAATTCATTATGGCTTAGATACATTACGATATATGGTCTAGAGTTTGGTTATTTTTGGAAGGGATTGCAGTTAATTAGAATTAAATTCTGAGAATGTAGGTTTCCACAATTAGTCATAATGTTGTTGAGCTCTCTGGAAATAAACTATGTACCATATTATGAAATGTCCAATGTTTCAAGTGGACACTCCACCCATTATCAGGGACAATGGGTGGAGTGTTGACTCAAAGTGTTGGATGTTTCATAATTTGGTACACAATTTATTTCCAGAAAGCTCAACAACATTAGAATTTTTTTTTTTTCCCTTCCTTTCTTCCTTGCGAAATCAAAGAAACAGAGTCATATTCATAATCACACTGTCTCTTAAAGTTTCTTATATTGCCATGTGTCGATTTTTTATTTTTAATAAGATGCTTCTGATTATTATTGTGTGGCATGCATGCCTTTTCTAATCTTGGAGTAAGGCAGTGGAATGTGGATTGCTTACAAATTTACAACACTTCAAAGAACTCTTCAATTGAGAAGGTGCAAAGTGTGGGGAAGGTATCTGTTTTGTCAAATCGTCCCAGGACTTGCACCTGGTCTGAACTACATGAAAGTATCCACTTGCACATGCAAGAGGAACCATGAGGGGTAAACCGTGAAACATGTCTTTGGGTTTTTGAACAGTGGTGGGGCATATGAAACACCCCCACTTACTATCTACTTAAAACCCCATTAACACTTGCCGTGTCATTGAAAAACTGTGCTATATAAATACAACAAAGTAAGAAAATATCCTGTAGCAAATATAATTGATCAGAAGTTGAAAGTTGTATATAAAGGGGCATAGTTGAATTTTGAATTCCTAATGATAATATCGATGGGGAACAATTTGAGACCATTGGAGGTAGAGTAGTGCCATATCAATCCTTAGGGCAATTAGAGTAGTGTCATATCAATCCTTAGGGCAATTACCCAAGTTAGGATTCCTCTTAATTTGGACAGAGATAGGGGTAAAGACAGGATCAAGAACAATTGTAAGGGTAGGCATATGATGTGTTACAAAAGTTTTAGAGGGCTCAATTCTGGTTCATATGATAATGATGATATTTTTCATGATTTCCAATAGTTCATTGTTTTAGGGGCATTCCAAAAGTTAATCATATAGATGATGATAGGAGGGGATTACTCCATGACCAATTTGTTAGGTATATGCTCTTGCATAGAAGAAGTACAAGGTTCGATGTTTGAGTGAGTATTTGTATTGCATTAATTTGAACTACACAGATCAAATGAAAATGTTCACACATATGCTAAAAAAATTGATGTTCATAGGTAGGAGCTACCTATTGGCATATGTGAATCTATTAAATTCATTAATAAATGACAAGAAAAGATAGTAGCAAATGACCTTCTATGATTATCATTGAATCCTTTTCTCTATCTAAATCAGTTAATTATGTGATATACATACATGTGAGGGACACAAGCAGTTAATTGTGTGATATGCATACATGTGAGGGACACAAGAAGACAGAAGTAGAGGAACTCCTGTGATACCAATTAATCCTTTTCTTTATTAACATAAATCAATTTTATGATTCACATACATGCGTTCTTTGTAAATGAGGATATAGAATCCAAAGAAGGATATTACTCAAATAGGAGTGCTAATAATAGAGTTTTAGGGCGTTGTATATTTTTCCTAAACTATGCATTATTTATATATTTAAATTAGTCTAGAAGCTACTTTTCCATTGGAATTAGTGATTTTGTTGAACCTGACTTTCATTTTTCTTCTCTTGTGTTAGGTCGAAGAAGTTTAGTTTGATTTTGGGATCTTCTATTTTACAAAAGATGAGAAAGTTGAACATACCTCTTCCCGACGAAGAGTCCTATGGTACATTATCCTAAAGAATAGAACTTACAGTAGTAGTATTTTGAAGTGTGCCTTTTAAAACAACCTTCATTTAGGAATCAGGATATTCTTTTGGGAAATCTTATCTATAGCAAAGACAAAAAAGAACAATATAGCATGCTGTGATTATATTTTGACCGAACAAGCATATGAAATAAGATGTAAGATGTTTTCAAATTCATTTTGAACTTTTCTCTTTTAACCTTAACCAATTCAAAAATAACAATAATTGATGAATCACAATACCCTTTAAGATTAAGTTGTAACCAGGACCAAATAGTTTCAAATTTAATATATTGCAATTTTTTAATGTTTGTATTTAAGTTGTAATACGTAATTATTAATAATTCAAATATCTCATGTGATGAACTATGTTTAATGGTCATAAATATTAAGCACTTTAGTCAATAAAGTACATGTTAGTACAAAACATAGTCATTATTCATAAATTAGAATTGGCTGAAGTCACTTTTGACAATTTTTTAGTTAAGTGAAATGTGAAGTCACTTTGGAATTTAGAAGGATCTACTTGCAAGTTACTGGAATGATTTCTCTTTTCCATTACACCATTGTCAGTGTCAATTATTTTATGTTATTGTTATATGCACTTACAACAGTTGGAAAATGTAACTAATCAGTCTTCATAACCATCATTGTAGTCATGTTATTGTATATTTCATGATATTTGGTATGAAAGCTATTCGATCCTTTGGCTGCTCCACTGCTGCACAGAGCCAGTCTCAATGGTATGAACAAAGTTCATTATAACAGGTTAAAAACACCAAAAGACTTGGAATATGTATATCTCCATTGAAGATACAATAATATATATTAAAATATATGAATGTGAATGATGTCTCAAATGAGAGTGAGGGCTTTTTTTTAATACCCTAGGCAGGTGCCTTGTCATGGAAAGTCATGTCCTTAGGGACATACCTCTTCATTAACTAATTACTAGTTATACAATCATTATTTAGTGTTTTTATTATTTATATTATTTTATTCATAACAACGTAAAAAAAGAGAAAAAGAAAAAGAAAAATTTATTATTATTATTTATTAGACAAACATGCATTTCATGCTTCTATGATTTGTCAAGTCAAAAGAAAATTGTCATGAGTCAAAGTCCCATTTGGACTTCCTAAAATAATTTTATTTATGTTAAAAAGTGTCAAATTATCCCCTAAGACCAGGTCGGCCCTCCAAATGATCAAGTCGGCCTGCCCAAAGGACACGACTGGTAAGGACACACAAATCACTATATATTGCCCATCGTGCTTTTCATTTTAGACAAGTTTTCTGTGGATGAAAAGTGAAGTTGCAGATGCATACTTTCTATGGAAGAGAAGTGAGCTCCTCCTATGGCATAGTGCTAGTTTCTAAGCACTGATGAAGGAATAATGGACCTATTTTTCTGAAGTTTCTCTTATGGATAGAATCATGGCATTTACTGGATAAATTGGAGGGCTGACCTGGTGCTTGTGGGGATATTGGTATTGGTCTTGGATATCTCACTTTGATCTGAATCTATGAGAAGCTAATCTATTTTTTGTGTTTTGCCCTTGAGAAGGGGTTTTGCCATGGCTTGGAGCCTATATCTTGTGTTCATTATTCTTTTGTGATCTTCATGATGTATGGATTTGGTAATTGTTTGATGAGTAAACATAATATACATTAAAAAGAAGTTATTAAATGTTCACAAGCAATTATCATGAATAAGATAAATCACCCTAATGCGAAGTCTCCAAATTTCTCAAGAACATGGTATTAGAGTGCAAGAGTTTGGCATCTGGAGTATTTGAAAAAAAATAGCAAGAGCATATTGGCAAGGTAATGTGGCCAAGGGATTGATGGGTGCATGTACAACAACAAAGGAGATAAGCCAAGATTGAGAGGAAGTCATCACATCATAAAGATAAGTTGATGCTTTGGGGTTTCAAAAAAATTATAGGTCTGTTTATGCTGAAATCTAAATATTGATAAGTTTACTCAATAAATTTGATTTTATTTACATTATGAGAATTTATACAACATAGTAAATTAAAGTTTAGAATCAAAAGTAACATATCTCAAGGGCTAGTTGCAGTGAGCAACAATTTACACTTTTCGAGGCATTGGAAAGGTACAATATGCTGGAACCAACTTTTCAAGGGACAAAAAAGGTATTGTGTGATATATGCACACTTTTCAAGGTGAAAAAATATGCAACAAAGGTGCACACACCCCAAGGTAGGTTGTAGGTTGTATATTGTACAACAATAACACATGCATATTGAGGTAGTTGTATATGTTGTTGGAAGCTAAAGACACTTGCAAGCATAGGGATTGTGAAACATTTCTTGGCATGGACAAGCACAGGGATTGTGAAACATTTCTTGGCATGGACAAGCACAGGGATTGTGAAACATTTCCTAGCATGGACAGAGGTTTGGGTAGTTAAAAATAGGTTCACAAATGTTGGAAACATAGTCGGCCAACTTCTAACAGATTTTGGGTAGTTTGTAAATAGAGTTAGCTAGATTTAAACTTTATTGGGCAGCTTTTAATAGAGTATGGGTAGTAGGAAAAAAGTTCAGTAAATATATATGAAGCCCCGATAGTGAGAAATTGAGGTTGGGCAGGCTATAACATACTTCAGGTAACCTGAAGTAGGATTTGGAGTAGACTAAGGTGGAGGGAAGAGTACAAAAATTCACCCTAACTTAGGTTGGTATGAGCCCACTTGCAAGCTTTATGTTCTAGCCCATTTAAAAATGCAGTGGTCATAATTTCAGCACACGGAAGCAATAAATGATCACCATTTTCCTTTCAAGGTGTCTACTAGAAGTGTGATCGAGAACACCTTTGGATAGCTAGAAGCAAGTGAACTTATAATACTAGAAGAAAAAGCACTAATGGACTAAGATCACTTTAACTACAAATAATTAGAAGCAATCATAGTCATAAAGATGTCAATCTCTAATTGGATGCTTCAACAATCACAATATGCATCTTTAATATGGACACCACTGCTGCCAATGCATGGAACTTTAGAGAAAGGCATGTCTTATCTGAAAAGTATGTTGTTTTTAATGCAAATGGAAGAAGGGGAGTCAATTTTTATCACTTGTGGAAGTTGAAAGACATAAGGGACCAATTGCTCATCATTAGACTAAAGGTAATTGATGGCGGTGTTTAAAATTTAGCATCAAAAGGCTATCCCCTTCTTTTGAAGATTTGTAAAATCCATGAATATTACTTTTGAAACCATGGACAAAAGGAAAGGTGGAAGAAAGTTTAGTAGTAGTGGTGACACCTTTGAAAGTGGTTTTGCTACACATTACAAAGGCAAGCAAAATGAAGGAAGAATGACAAACAATAAGGAAAAGTCATGTACAACGTCAAATTTAGGTAAAAGCAAGAGCGGAGTGTAAGAATATTAAATGTTACTAGTGTGAAAATGTAGTTTCTTTGAAGGATGAATGCAGGGAAAAGTAGTGTGGTTTGGAGCATGGTAAGATGACAAAAAGCAAGGAAACATTGTTGAAAAAGAAAATACACAGGAAACAAAAAATTATGCCTTTGTTACTTCTCAAAGTTTAGGCAATTGTCTAGTGTGGTATTTTGATTCTGGGACATCAAAGCAAATGACTAACAAGTTTCATTGCTTTATGGAGTTGGTAAATGACAAATACAAATTAGATTCAGTCATTTTAGTTGATGGCAAAACTCAATTTGTGGAGAGAAGAGGTCATGTACAACTTGATTCAGATGAAAACCTTTCATATTTACAAGTGTCCTTTATATTCTAGGTCTAAAGAAGAATCTAGTTTTATTGAGTGAAATAAGTAGTCACTATAAACACTAGAATGTAATCTTCAATTGACATCATTATTTTGTAGCATTGAGAAAACATGGAAACTACTTACATCATGTGTAAAGGAACATATCTTTACGTATTTGTGGGAAGTGATATAAGAAAATCACATTCCTTCATGACGAGCAATGAAGGTAGCACCAATATCACTAGCAACTCATTATGGTACCAAAGTTGTGGACATGTTAGTTACCACTATCTTTCTTTACCAATGAAATCCAAAATGGTACTTGGTTCGTTGAATATACAAGAAGGGAGGAAAGAGGATGTGAAGCATGTGTAACATGGAAACAATACAAAGTAACCTTCAAATTTGAAACATCTTAGAAATCTAAGGTAATGTTGGATCTTGTATTGTGATATTTATGAACCAATGCAATTGCATGGGTTCATAAATATCACAATATAAGATAATGTTATGATTTTTTGGGAAAGATTTGGGCTTATTTCCTAAAGATGGAATCTGATTTGATCTCTTTATATTTCCAAATTAATTTTTTTAGGTGATAGAAAATAGAAATGGTAGATGTATAGAGGTCCTCCATAGTAGAGAATGGAGGAGAATTCCTCAAAATAAATTTCATTGACTTTTGGAAGAGGGAAGGTATTTAGAGACATTTTTATGTGTGGTAATACACCTCAATAAATGGGTTTGTAGAAACATGCTGTTGAAATAGCAAAATCCATGTTGGAAGGTATGATTGTACTAGACAAGTACTGGGGAGAAGCAACAAACTCTATGGTTTATCTTTTCATTAGAATCCTTAAAAAAGTTGTTGAAAACATGACACTAGAGGAAGCTAAATCTTGTAAGATCCAAGAGTAGCCATTTGAAAGTTTTTGTTCAATTGCATATACATTCACTCTAGCTGAAAAGAGAACCAAACTAGATTCAAATTGTAGAATGTTGATGTTTGTTGAGTTTAATGAACAATATAAGAAAGGGAGATGGTTGATTATTGCTACCAACAAGAGAGTAATTAGTGGGGATGTCATATTTGATAAAAATAATAGGAATATTTAAGTGAAAATTAGACTTGCAAATCAACGAGGTTGGTACCTCAGAAGCTTAAATGCTAGCCAAGATGCAATGTACAAGTTTGTAGCAACAAGGGGAGTTATGAGGGAAAATGTACAGGTTGCACATGGTCATTGAAGTGGTGGATTGTCATAATATTAGGTTGTTAAAAACATTGAACTGGAGGAAATCTTGAAAGTTACAAATCTACGTTGTACGGAAAATGATGGAAGATGTAAGAAACTATGAACTTACAATTGTTGGTAACAATCGAATATAAATCCATGTAATGAAAAAGGTATAAAATAATCTTTTAACAATGACTCTATTACCAAAGAATCATTATGACGTGTATTAATTTTAACAAATGTCATTACAAAAATATAGTTAGGTCATATAGGTAGTGCAACTACCTTTGCCAAATAAAAGAGAATTGACATCAATGTATTCAATGACTTCATTGTAATAAACCCATTTTTTTATGAATCAATGCTTCTCCTTTTTATTTTTATTTTTATGTTCACCAAAGTCCAACACATTGTCCAAACCATATGCATACTATGAGCCTATAAAATTTGAAATCAAAGTGCTTGCATGAGGATGCACATGAAATGGATTTAAGGAGAGACAAAATCAAGCCTTTGTTCCAGAAGGTATGAGCAATATTACCAAGTTTTTCTAAAAAGAAGGAAAATAATTTTTAAAGTGTAAATTAATTTGATTTAGAATGCATGCATGGAAATAATGTTTTGAGAAAATAAAGAAAAATTGAAAATCAAGAAGGATGTTGAGTCATACATTTCCTTCTCGGATACATCTCAGAGTCAATGCATAAGAAGTGGAGAAGGATGCCATAGTAGAAGCATAAATTCAATGCAATAAAATTGGTAATAGCAAAACCTTGATTATTAGAGCAAGATAGAGCATATGTTGCAAACAACATACCTCACTAAAAAGGGAACAAAAATGGAGGGGTAAACCCTAAGTTGGGGGGAATAATTCCCTACTCAACAATGCAGAGTGAAGTCATATAAAAAAGAACATAGTCAGCACACAAAAATATAAAGTCAAGAAAGGTGAATGAAGAGGATAGATCCTCTAACCCCAACATAATGAGTAATTGTGTGAGCACATGAAGGGAAGGGATAGTAACTTAAAAACTATATTGATGCACCAAATGCTCTAAGAGTGTATTTAGAGATCATTGTGACCTAGACCATGGTTATATTTAGAGATCATTGTGACTTAGACCATGAGTATATTTAGAGATCATTGTGACTTAGACCATGAGTATATTTAGAGATCATTGTGACTTAGACCATGAGTATATTTAGAGATCATTGAATAACATATGAATTGAAGAGAGAGAAAGAGCATATAAATGTTGTGAAGTCCTTAACTAAGTTGATAACCCCATATAACATTAGTGAGAATTATGTGCACTAGTAGGGATAAGAATTCTACACTAGGATGTGGCCTAATTTTCAAATGTGAATGCAATGAGGTAATTTTTATTTTAGAGTTTCTATTTTTCCCTTGAAATAATGTGTTACTAGGGTTGTTGTCTAAGTAATGTGGGTGTTCAAGAATTCTAATATTTTGGAATTTTGTAATTTGAAAAGTTTAAGAGCCAAATAAGTTAGAGAATTTGGGAACTTGGGAGTTCTTTCCTCTCGAGGGGGACGAGACAACTTGGTGGAGTCACTAACATGATTCTAGAATTGTGGAGGAATGAAGCTACTCAGAGAAGTTTTTATTCTATGTTTTTGTGGTCAATCAATCTTTAGCAGTTAGTACTATAACATTAAGAAGGGGTGTTAAGTATAATTATCTAATATATTGTAGCTTGATGAAAACGTAACAAAGTCATGTTATACAAGTAATTTTAATATTTAAAGAATAATTATGATATGAATTAAATTTTGTGGTGTTCCTTGTTAGTTGAAACAAAATATCTAGAGAAAAAATTATGGAATATAGCAGTAGAAAACAAACTAACAATACATAAGACATTATAATTGCTAAAATAAAATAAATAGAACAAGAATTGGAAAATAACAATAATACGAAAACCTTCATAGATATTTAGAACTTGAAGCAATCTTCTCTTACCATTTCAAGGAGGAAACCTCCAACATGAGTAGATCTCCAAATATAATAATATCTACTTGATAACCAATTATATATCTTCTACTACAATATATATTTTATAATTGACCAAAATCCTATCTACTTAGTGGACCTCCTGTAATCAGTCATCAAATTATATTTTTGATACTTTCATCATTTTCTACTCATGAAGAGATTTCCAATGTGTTGTAATACTCAAAAACTCCCCATTAATTTTTTTATGATAGTTGAACTAATAAATAATGGGGAACTTTTTGAATTTTGATTAAGTTCCTCAGTTCTAATAAAATAAGGCAATTTCGAGTTTTTGTCACCAAAACACTTTTGAATAAGAAAATCTCCCTTATCAGATTTCATATCAGAGATTAGCCTCATAAATATAAATATGTTGATAGGATTTTGATTAAAATATATTATCAAAAGAGTTCTATCATAACATTTAAATATCGTAACGTTACTTATAGTAAAGTCGTGATAAAACTTTCCCCTGATTAAAACTTTATGATACTTTAAGTCTAAAGTTATATAAACACGACTTTATGGATATAATAAAGAAAAAATTGGCCCCATAAGACTGCCACATAGTATATTAGAGCTTCCATATATCAGAACTTTAAGAGGAAGTGCCACTTTAAAACCTCTGATATCCCTCATCCTCAGATCCTCCCATATCCCTCATTCTGTGATATTCCAAGAATAAGGAATTTCTGCTTATTCTTGTGTTTTCCATTACAAGCTAGTCCCGACGAGGAAAATTCATTATAAATGTCTAGGGTAGCTAAGGCAATGAAAAAACCCGTTGTTCAACAACAACCAATTGCTCCTCCCCCTAAAACTACCAAAATGCTTGCATTATTCTCAGATACAACATGTTCTCTAGATACTGGAAGCTCCTCTTGGGATGCTATTTATAATATTTTTGAAGATGAAGGACCCAGGGAAACAGAAAAAACAACTATGACTGATGATTCTACCCCGGTCTTTGAAACTACCTACAATGATGTCGCCAATTCATTCTTGCATAGAATTGCAACCCGACCCAAGATCCTTCCTTATACAGATATGGTTAAATGGGTTATTGATCATATGAACATTGCACAAAGGAATTTCGTGACTCGGAAGCAAACATTCATTAGGTCATTCCCCAATAGCGATTTGAGAAAAATGTATCATCTTCCGCAACCTCAACAAAAATATGACAAGCTTTTTATATAGAAGTTCATGAAAGAGAATGAGCATCAATTAGAACCCATCATAAATTGGAGAAGAGATCCTAAAAAACATAAGCGATAAGATAAAGGTATGTATTCTGTTGCCTCCCTTGCTCATCCATACCTTCAAATAGCCGCTATGTTATGTAGCATCTATGGTTACCTCGATACACAAAAATTCTCTGAACAATGGGCACCACTCATTGATGCTGCTTCTGATGGATATATTATGGATTGGGGAACCATATTGTTTGAGGAGCCACTAAAATCATGAATTATAGGAGCAAACGTAGTTTTCATAAAACATGGTTCCCGCTTTTTATATCAGTGCATATATAATGGATGCCATTTGTTTCACCTTTGATTTTACTTATATGGGATGGAGATGGACTATAGAAGACCCTACTCCTATCCATATTTATCATGACATACTTTGGGAATCAAATTTCACCCTCATTTCTATAAAATTTTCCATGGAGTAATGCTACCAATCCACCAAAGTGTCTTTGATAAGAAGGCCCCTAGTGTTTCACCTGAAGCTATCAATGATTCACTATCAACTGGGAATTGGTTTGGAGAAGAATCATTCACTTATGTACAAATCTTTGGTAGTCTTGCACATCCCCATGTTTTTTCCCTATACATCCCTGATAAAATTCTTGCCTGAGAAATAGCTTACTAGACCATAGGACATGGTCTTTCAAAGGACCTTAGTCATGCTAAAAAGACAATGTGGCCTACTTTTCCTATTCAATGTGGCATGTAACTCTGTATAATTATAAAAATGCTGGGCTTGAGATTGAAGAGATTCAGAGTTTAAACTTCCCAACTATTCTGAATAGCCAAAATGATCCTAAGGGAACTGCCAAGAAGGTCACTATGTGGTCAAGTATCAGGAAATTAATGCACGAGCCAGATAATTTTGATGACTTATTTGAATCAACCTATGCCTATTCAATGGTTGTGAAGCTAGCAACAACACAGTTAACTCCAGAGGAAATAACTCAATTTAATCAGTACAAAGATAAAAGGATAACTCACTTGCTTATGGATTTATTGAAGTTCCCTCAACAAAACACAGAACATGATAAAGTCTTGGCTATTTCAACATAGGTTACTGATGTATCCCAGGTAAAAGAGACATGTACTTCCTCTTCTTCTCAGGTGGAAGAAACTATGTCAGATAAAAACTTGATGCAATATGGGAACAATTTAATCAAGTTATTCAAGAAATAGGGCCTCAAGCTCTAAAGATTCCATTGTAGGAGAAAGTTTCACAACACTTACTATTGGGACTTCCAACAGTGTTTCGACACTGATGACATAGAAATCATCCCGACATTCTCGACCTCTGAGGTCATTTTGAGGGTCAAAGAGATTCCTCCTCAATATATTTTACAGTCCACAACATAAAGCTTTTGTACAAAGATAAAGGAAAATAAGGAAGATTGATCAAACCTAGGCCTTGGTCCTTGAAAATACTTCATTTGAAGTAGTATGGAAAATCCCTCAATCTAATCCTGTAGAGGATATCAGGAGACTCTCATTTTGCAGGAGCATATGCTTCTGCTACCATAGATGAGGCCACCGAAGTACAACTTCTGAAAGAAAAGGATGAAATAATTATGCAGTTGGAACAAGGTATGGAGAATGAGAAGAAAATGATTTCTCTACAGTGGTAAGCACAACTTGTAGAACTTCAAAAGAATTTTGATGCCTTGAAGCTTCAACATGAATCTTATTTGAAAATTTGGCATACTCAAATCCAAGAGTTACAACAAAGTATTGAACAATTGAAGATTAATCTCGAATTGGATGAATTCAAAAAGGAAGCAGGAGAATCAAATACTCTCCTTGTTCAACAACAAATTACTTTTTGTAAACAATTAGCCATTATTCATGATTTATGTCAAACAACCAATACATTGGTGAATCAATTGTCCAATCTGAGGACATAATTTGAAGAAATTAAGGATAAAATCTTAGATTATATAACATGGAAAGAAAATTCTGAAGGGAGATAGTCTTCAATTGAAGAGTCACAAAAGGACATAGTCTTTAGAGTCACAAAAGGACATAGTCTTCAGAGATTGGGAAATCAAACTTAAGAAAGCAAAGCCAACGATATTCTGTGCCAGTGATATTTCTCATAACCTCACTGAATATATCAGTGACAATTTACTGTAGGCTGACCTTATTCCAGACTGCCCCGAGAAAACTCTGCCTAATATTAAATTATTGATAGACATAGCATGAATTATCAAAGAAGTCTGAAAGAATCGAAAAACTGTCAAAGGTTAACTTAGAATGCCATTGGCATTTCTTAGTTAAACCTTAGAGTGAGGGATGCAATATTAAATGGTCAGATGCACATTCAACCACGATCTCCACTCTAATTGAAGCCTATGATAGATATCTATGAATTGTGGCAACGTATAGGAGAAAAATCTTCTTCAAAGTCTTCGCTGGATTGTTGTAACAAAATCTAAAATTGTCTTATGGTTTTATTTTATGTGGTGTTTGTTAAAATTACTCTAGATTTTTATTCTTCTTTTCTATATTTGTATTTTATTTGAAAACTATAAATCCCCTTCATTTGAATAGAGAAGAGGTTCTGAATTTTATGGAGAAAGATTTTTCTTGCACTATTTTGACTCAAGTAATCTTAATAGAACGCTGGACTGATACTGTTTTTCTCATGAGTAGAGTCATAATAGATTGAGTACTATTATCTATTTATTTTTCCTGTGTTTTATGAGTTAAGTGGTTATTCGATTTATGTTTACTACATGCATGAATGAAAGCGATCTTACATTTTTCACTATTTTCATGTACAATGGAAATCATATATTGTATGTATAAACAATATATATGTGATAAGTTTTATCAACAAAATTTAATTAACTATTTAATTAAATTTTAGCTATCAGTCATTGTTTTAACTTCATGATCATTTAATAATCTATATTGTCTTATTGTTTATGAAATTCTATTTAGATTACATATACATAATAAGATTTCACGGGATAGATAGATTAATAGCTAATTTATATATTTCTTTATTTTCAAGTTTCATTAATCTTAAGTTCCACACATACATACTTCATCCATTTTTATCATTTATATTAAGGGAAACTACTCCCATAATCCCTAGCCGGAGCCACCAATCCAAATAGAAAAGGATCTGCGCTAAGGTCCCGATTGGGTGGTTTTCCCAGATGTTGAGGAAAGCATTTCAGACCTTCAACGTTTTTGGTGCTAGAAGGAGGGCGTTCAGACTATGAATGGAAAAAATATCCAATCCTAAATTAAAAGTTCATTCTAAGAGTCAGTGTCCCTCAAAATCACCCCCAACTTCCAGATCACATTCCAAATTTCATAACCCGAGGTCTGAAATTGTTCAAGAAACCACCAAAACTCCTAGCACACTTCTAAATTCAGTTGGCCAAACTTCTACTCAAGCATCTACATAGCCCCCTGAAGTTCAGATTTTGATTAAAAAATTGGAAGACATTTCCATTTCTAGAGAAAAATCTATTCAAATTGATATATCAGAAGGAAGTGTTTCTTCATCCTTATAGTCTTCTGGTGTATTAACTAGATCCTAGAGTGAAAATTCTGCATTTAAACCTTTTGAATTTCCACTACCCACTCATTGGAAAAAGAAAAGTACCCCAGACACTTACTCTTCTTCTAGCAAGGTTACATCATAATCTCCACCTCATACTCCTTTTGTTGTTCTTGCTTCTTCCTCTACCCCTTTACTTTCCTCTTATCATCCTCACATTCCTCAGCCACAATCAACTGGTGCTATTATAATTAGTAGCACTACAAGTGAAGCTTCTTCAACTGCTCAATCTCCATCATCCCCCACACCTTCTGCTACTTCCTTTGCTCCTAATACTACTAGAATGCATGGAATAACCCTGGGGCAGTACATACGACTCCACCATTACACCCTCTTCCCAAACATCCAGAGAGGTGGCTTCGAAAGATTAATCCTGATGATGGTCTTCCTGCTGAAGAACATTTTCACAATTTCATGTTAGCCATCAATCTAAATGGAGTCACAGAAGAAGATTGTCTTGTCAGACTTTTCCCTTACACATTTGAAGGATCTACAGGATCCTGGTATTTTTCCCTTCCTGCTGGGTCAATAACAAATTGGGATATGTTCGAAGAGTGATTTTCGTTAAAATTTGGTGATGACCGAACAACTGCCACTTTGATTAATGACTTATCAAATCTTAGGGCCAACCAAAATGAAAAAATTAAAGATTTTAATTCTAGATTCAACAAATTATTGAATAAAGTACTAGACACTTCCAGACTAGGAAATGATATACAGATTGAATGGCATATTTATGTTCTTCCTTCAAATATTTCTATGTTCGTAGATAAAGCTAACAAAACAATATTACTTGATAATATGAAAGAAGCTCTATCTGTGGAAAAAAGAATCCTAGCCCTTGAGAAGAAAACTTCCCCTGAGGAAAGAAAACAGACCAAGAAGGTATCTTTTAAAGATGAATCCAAGAAGAAAGCTCCCAAATATCCTTTCGACTTGGAAGGATTACAAAACATTCTGAAGACAATGTCTAACAAAATGGTAGAGATTAACAAGCAAGTTGTAGAATCTTCAAAAAAGTCCTTTCGATCTTTTAAAAGGAATCAACCATCACAGTCACAAACACTTGCCATTATATCAAATGTAGAGTCTTACCAAGATGATGAATGTTAGGCCCCTATAATACTAGTGATTCCCCCATTACTATTGTCATTGTATCCCTTATTTTTATTATTGCGCCCTTATTGTCCCCATATTGTTATTAGTATGCCCCATAGAAACCCACTATTGTTATTTTTGTGCCCTTATGTTATCACTATTATGTCGGCTTAATTATATTATGACCCCTTAGACTCTTATATATAGAAGGGAGGTTTAGTCATTTGTATCATCCAAGAATTATTCATTTGTGTAATGTAAATGAGGTTTCCCCCTTGAAGAGGCTGAATTATAAGGCGTTGATCTATATTTTATATCTTTTTGTGAGCTGGTTTCCTAACGTTTGGTATCAGAGCTTTGGATTCTAGGGTTTCGCTGCTCCAAACATGTCATCCTGGCGTTTTCGCTCTAACTTTTTTCTGTGACATTTCAAAAGCTACAATAAAACCCATTTGAGTTGAAATCATTCTAAAATTTGGGTCCAAATTTCAGAGCTTGTCTCGCTATATTTGTGGAGATATGATTTGAGGAAGTTATCGTTTTTGCAGACTCCTAAATTACATTCCAAACAGGTGACCAAGGGAAAATCGTCATAATTTTTTTTTTGTGCATCATATTTAAATTTCGTGAGAAGTTTCAGAAAGAGGATGACCTGTGGTTTTCTGTGTATCAGTTTCAAGTACTAAGGTCGAAACAGTGACACGTGGCATGTCATACAAGTTTGCTCTACTGAACTAGTCTATAATTAGGTCACCGTAGGAGATTTGGCATAACTCTTCCTTGGAGAATCCAATCTTGATCAGACTTGCGGGGTTAGAAAGAGGACTCAAAGGGATACTGCAGGACAAGATTTCAAATATTCGAGATCCATAATTACAGGGATACAACAGATTCAATATCGAGCTCTTACAAAGTGAAAAAAAAGGTGTGGCTTTTTTTAAATTTTGCATAAGATTGGTTTGAAAAATTAGTTTGAAGAAATTCAAAGGGAACAATGAAGAATTATTAGCATTAATTAATGCCTCGAAGAAAGAAAATGGAAACACCTAGTAAGAAACCTGAAAGCTCTAACATGACTTGTGAAGAAGAGGAAGAAATGCAACATGATATATCAAAATTACAAGACCAAGTAAAACACATTTCACTCTCACTAAAGGTAAATAAAGTGAAGATGAATGGCGTGGAAGCTAATATGAATGGTATGCAAGTTAAGATGGATGGAGTGGAAGCTAAGATGGATGGCGTGGAAGCTAAAATGAATGGCATGGATGATAAGATGGAAGAATTGAAGATAAATTTGAATAAGTTGCTACAAGAAATGATCTCTGATGGTGAAAGGGTAGTAAAGGAAACTCATGATGAGAACAAAAGAAATGTTAATCATGATTTCATAAACTCTAATGTGGATTGAAAACCCACTATGTTCCAAAAATCGATATGAGGAAGTTTGATGGCAAGGATCTCGGAACATGGATACTACAGATGGAACAAATTTTCGATCTACATAATGTGCAAAACACACAAAAGGGTATTGCAACTTTATATATGGAACCAAATCAGTTTGTATGGTATTGATGACTTTGATTTCGTAAACAAATTGTCACTTGGGCAATTTTTACAGAAGAAATGATAGCACACTATGAGGTACAAAAAGAAACACCTTTTTTAGCCAATTGATAAATCTCAAACAAAAGGGTTCAATGATCGAGCACATTGAGGACTTCCAAAACTTGAACATAAGGGTAAAAGATATTCTAGAGGAGCATAGGATTGATGTGTTCATAGGGATTTTAAAGGATAATATCCAACATGAGGTTCGCCTTTGGGAACCTGATTCATTGGAGAAGGCATTTAGATTAGCAAGAAAAATGGAAAGCAAAACTATGGCAACCAAGAAGCCTACCACTCACAACTATAAAGATGGAAGTGTTGTTGCCCCTAGCCTTCCACAACCTACAAGGTTG
>APFE030004471.1:329210-347020 GCA_000404065.3 Pinus taeda
CCACCATCCATCACATCATATTTAAGAGAAAATTCTAAGGTTCAAGAAGTGGAACATCACATCGAGCATCAACAACAATTTCTCCAACTCTTAAAGGATAACCTCACATTGGCACAGAATAGAATGAAACAACATGCAGATCAACATTGTAGCGAAAGAAGTTTTGATGTAGCTGACTGGGTATTCCTACGGCTACAACCATATAAACAAATGTTCCTCAGGTAAGCTAAGAAGGATAATAAATTATCACCAAAGTATTATGGTCCGTACAAGGTGTTGCAAAAGATTGATACTATGGCATATAAATTGGAGCTTCCTGCAGCCTCCCGAGTGCACCCAGTTTTCCATGTTTCATGTTTAAAGAAGGTTATAGGTGAAAAGCTCCTAGTTCAAACAATATTTCCAGAACTTGACAAGGAAGGAAAAATCATATTGGAACCATAAGAAGTCACAGAAACAAGAACTTGACAGCTACAAAATCGATCAATTTCGGAGTATCTCATCAAGTGGAAGAAATTATCTGCTTAAGATTCCACATGGGAGGATGAAAATTTCATACAAAATCATCTAGAACTACTCAAGCATTAAGGACAATGCTTTTCATAAGGAGAAGGGAATGTTAGGCCCCTATAATACTAGTGATTCCCCCATTACTATTGTCATTATATCCCTTATTGTTATTATTGTGCCCCTATTGTCCCCATATTGTTATTAGTATGCACCATAGAAACCCAGTATTGTTATTTTTGTGCCCTTATGTTATTACTGTTATGTCGCTTGATTATATTGTGACCCCTTAGACTCTTATATATAGAAGAGAGGTTTAGTCATTTGTATAATCCAAGAATTATTCATTTGTGTAATGTAAAGGAGGTTGCCCCCTCGAAGAGGCTGAATTTGAAGGCATTGATCTATTGTTTCTATCTTTTTGTGAGCTAGTTTCATAACAATGAAGAGGAAGAATCAACCTTATCTGTTGAATAATCCCAAGAATAAGAATTAATAGAACCTCATGGCTTATGGGATTTCATTCTAACTACCTTAGAAAATGAAGAAAAAGAAGCCTTACTGGTAAGTACTAGAAGCAAGGGACTTGCTGATACCTCTCCAACAAATCAAAAATAGAAATCCCATGCTCCTCCTACTAAGTACAAAGGTATAGTTAAGAAGTCTTCTACTCCAGATTCTCTTCCAACTACTTCCAAATATCCTTCTTCATCCAAGACTTTGATAATCTATGATACTATGGAGTATAATATTGTGGAACACATGAAAAAGGTCAAAACCAACATTTCCCTTTACGAGGTTAGTAAATTAAAACAACAAAAGAAGCTTTTACCTAAAGAATTGAAGGCATTTCCTGCATCTCCATTGTCTACTGCGGTCACTGCAAAAGCCTCAAAAGGGAAAGGAAAAACTCCTAATGTCTCTTTAGATAAGATTGACCCATCAGATGCTATTCTAATTGGAGGTAGATCAAATTCCCATACTCCTCCCTTTTATTGACTTTTGAGATTTTTAACAAAAATGTTCACAACTGTCTGGTAGATTCTAGTGCATCATCAAATGTCATGACTTATGCGGTGTGCCTTAAATTAAATATTCCACCACATAAATATGTTGTTCAGATTATTTAATTAGATCGCACAAAAGTCAAAGTTTTGGGAAAAATAAATTATGTTTTAATCAGGTTATCTTCCAATTCAAAGGTTTTTCAAATAATACATATATTAGTTGTAGACATTCCTGAATTCTATGGTCTTATTCTAAGCAGAGACTCGTCTGAAAAACTACATGGTTACTTTGAAACTGATTAGTCACACATGCGGATTCCCTACAAGGAAAACCCAATCAAATTCGTGTTGATAGGGAGAAACATATGAAATATTTAGTGACTGACTTTGATGAGGAAAAGGAACTAGTAGTATTTACAAACAAAATTCTTGGAAGTTACTCTTTTGAATATTTCTTTGGCATTTTTCAAGCACAAAATCCTCCCTTTTTAGTTAATTTTGTTTCATCTAAAATTGAGAATTTTTTCCAAACAAATTCGTCTAAGTGTATTAATATTGTAGAAAACCTTGTAAATAAGCATTATAGTTTATTTTGGACTCTTTATTTCGATGTATTAAAATCTAATGACAGTGCAAGAGATGGTTGCATCCTAGTAAATCTCGACTTGGGTGAAAAAACTATACTTGCATGGAGATTGGAATTTGATTTTACCAACAAAATCATTAAATGTGAAGAATTGATACAAGACTTGCAAAAGGCCATTAGTCTTGATGTCAAATATCTTAAAATTTTTGGTGACTCAGAGTTTGTAATCAAACAAGCTAGAAACAACATTCATTGTGTTTCTAGTCACCTTAAGCATTACTAATCCTTAATCCAAGACCTAACTTCCCATTTCACTGCATTCGATATAACTCCTATCCCAAGAATACAAAATGCTAATGCTGACCTCCTAGAAAATTTTGCTTCCAAACTCATTCTACCTGAGGATTTGAGTCCTGATAGATTTTCTATTGAATTAATTTTTCGCCCCTCCATTCCAGACAACATAACTAATTGGCCTGTGTTTAATGACGACAATGACATCATAATTTTTCTTGACATCTGAAGGGTCTTACTCTAATCAGATTATTGATGAATATGAACATGAAAAACAACTAAATAAGTCTTCTGAGGAAAATAAGTTGCTTAAACCTGTAGTAAAATTGGAAGATTTATATGGTCTGAAAGATAGATTCAAAAGGGTTTCAATTGCAAAATTCAGAGCTCTACTTTGCGGTTTGAATTGGTTAATTTAAGATCTGATCATAAGCCTCAGAACATTAATTTAGGCCTTGGAATTTCACCATATGAGAGATCTGTGTTCATTCATTTGTTAAAAAGACACAAGGATGTATTTTCTTGGAATTATTATGATATTAAAACATATGATACATCTATCATTCAACACACCATTCATATGCTGCCAGATGTCAAGCCAATTCAACAAAAGTTGAGGAAGATTCACCCTAACTTGGAAGCCAAGATTAAAACTGAATTGAATAAGCTTCTTAAGGCCAAAATCATTTTCCTAGTCAGACATTCCAAGTGGGTCTCAAATCTTGTGCCAGTTAAAAAGAAGAATGGATATATTCGCATTTGTATAGATTTTAGAAATTTAAACAAATATTGTGAAAAGGATAACTTTCCTTTGCCTCCATTGGAACAAATTTTATAATATTTTGTTGGTTCTAAGCTAATGTATTTCTTAGATGGTTTTTCAGGTTATAATTAGATTCTTGTACATCCAAATGATAGACTGAAAACCACATTCAGAACCAAGTGGGGAATGTTTGCTTATCAAAAATTGCCTTTTGGGATGATTAATGTTGGAGGTACTTTCCAAAGAGCCATGGAAATTGCTTTCAGAGGTTTGATCAATAAGACAATTGTAGCGTGTTTAGATGAAATTACAATTTAATCTAAACAAAGAAGTAATCATTTACATGGTTTAAAACGAATTTGAAAGATGTAAAAAGTTTGGAATCTCCTTAAATCTTAAAAAGTCATTTTTTTTTCCCTTAGCGAAGGTAAGATTCTAGGCTTTATTGTGTCTAAATAAGGAATATGCATAGATCCAAATAGAAGTAAGGTGATATCTAAAATCCCCTTACCACACAACAAAAAATCCATGCAATCCTTTCTTGGGCAGATTAATTTTGTTAAACGATTTGTCCTTGATTTCTCTCAAATTGTATTACCCTTATAGACTTTGATCAAGAAGTCAATTTTAAGATGGGGATTGATCGAAAGAAAATCATTTGAGTCAATAAAATAGATAATCATAGATGCTCCTTCGTTATAAACTCCTAATTTAGCTAAAAAAATTGGTCTTTGTACTTTTTCTTTCGAACAATCCTATGCAATAGTGTTGACACAACCTAATGAACAACAAGTTGAAGCTTCAATTTCCTTCTTTAGTTCCAATTTACAAGGACTTGAGATAAATTATTTAGAGGTTGAGAAGCAATCCTTTGCAGCTTTTAAGTCCATAAAACATTTTAGGCCTTTCCTCCTAAAAGCACATACAAAAGTAATTGTTCCTTTCTCTGCAGTCAGACAATTGCTTATCCAAAAGGAATTAGGAGAGAAAAGGGAAAATTGGGTTACTACCCTACAAGAATATGACCTAGAAATTAAACTAGCTAAAATAATAAGGGGTTAAGGTTTTTGGTGATTAATTACTGGAGCTTATGACACTTCGGCTAATGAAGATTCGGGTAATAATGTTCAAATAATAGATTTATGCCCCATTGACATTGAATCTCAATATGCTGATTTAATTTTATTTAAAATATGGTTATTCTTCATTCGAACTCAATTACAAAAAGAAAATAGTTCTCAGACTTAAAGCTATTCAATATCATATTGTCAATGATGTCTTGTTTAGAGAAATTATTATTCTGTTTTGTTAAGATCAGTCTAGAAAAATCTGAAGGAGAAAAAGTTTTGCAGGAGCTACATGATGGATCAACTGGTCGACACTATGGTGGGGACACCACTGCTAATAAGATTATGTATGTTGGATACTATTGGCCAACTCTATTTAAGGTTATTCCAAGTTGGGACATGCATTCCAAGTTGTAAAAATATATTAAAGAGGCAAAAAGGTATTTTGGCACATTTATTTATGAAACTAATGAAAAGTAGGAGAAAAAGGAGGTGAAAGGTCACAAGTTTCATGTGAGGAGGAAAATGAAGGAAAATAGCGGAAATTAGGAGAAAAAGGAGGTGAAAGATCACACGTTGCATGTGAGGAGGAAAATAATGGAAAATAGGAGAAAAAGTAGCTGAAAGGTCACATGTTTCATGTGAGGAGGGAAATGAAGGAAAACAATGGAAATTAGGAGAAAAAGAAGATGAAAGGTCATAGGTTTCATGTGAGGAGGAAAACGAACGAAAATAATGAAAAATGAAGAAAATAGAGGCCTCATAAATAAAAAGGCTTCTAAGGATCAATTGGAAAGTATCGTTGAAGCTAACCACTCAAAAGGTAGGGCCCAAAAAAAGCAACTAAAGGTAAGGCCCGAAAGACGCTGACTAGCATTCGGCCACGAAGAACATGTTAAAAACACCCCCTTTTCTCTTGCGAATGAAGGGCGAGAGAGAAAACCAATCCTTTTGATTCAGTGCCCAACCAGAACCATTTGTTTAGGTTGGCCTTAGTGTGTTTGCTGGTTAGATTGCCTTGGCAGTTTTGGATCTCTCTCATACTCTTGGAAACTTAGATTTTTCTTGGATCACTCTTGGAGGGTGTGGCATACTTGGATTCTTGGAGCAAGAAGGCAAAGGAAGAGTAGGAAAGTGCAAGAAGGCATCGACATTAACATCGACATCAAATTTTCTTGTAGGTACCGAATTGCATGTGTGATTTCTTCACTAGTTTTGGGCATGCATGGCATATGCATGTGGTTTCTTGATTGTGATTTGTCATTGGCATGGAGGATTTACTAGATCAAAAGTGGATTGCCTAACCTTGCAATTTTCTGGATAACCATGGTGATTGTCGATTCTTTCATTGTTTTGATTTTTTTAGTTCTCATGTATCCATAGCTTGGGTTGAGTTATTAGTCTTGGAAGCCTTGGTTGAACAAACGATGTGGAAGTCCTGTAACAACTTTGGTTGAGTTACTAGTCCTAGAAGCCCTCGTTGGAAAAATGCTTTGGAAGCCCTTAATGGCTTGAGTAACTAGTCTTGGAAGCCTTGGCTGGACAAACACTTTGGAAGCCCTGTATAAGTTGTGGGTTGAGTTACTAGTTTTGGAAGACTTGGTTGGAAAATTGCTCTGGAGCCCTGGAAGGCTTGGATGGAGACCAATCTGATGATGGTTTTTTTTGGTGATGTCCTGTTAGGGTCCTATAATTTTTATAAAATCCTTTGATTATAGCTAATGATTATTATGTTTGAAATGTTGTAAATAATATTCCATGTTGTAAATTATTTCCAAAAAAAAGTCAAAACCTTAAGAAAAATAAAAAATATGCTTGCAAGTCAAAATGCAGCATTAGAGGATAATTAAGCATGTTTAGATTAAATTAATCACATCATTTAAATGTGATTAAATGAATTTTAATAAGGCATTAGAACTATAAATTTGATTTTAGTGTAGAGTTGAAAACGAAAAATGGAGATTTGCCATATGTGGTTAAATAGCTCACATATTTCCCGCTCCCAATCACATCGCCTTTTTCATCGAATGGATCCAGTGTATTTTCAGACACCCCCCCTCCTGCTATGATTCTCTTTAATAGTGAGGGGGTGGTGTTGTCCAAAAATAGTTTCCCCGCCAGTACGTGTCTTCCCCTCATGATTTCGGAACCCCCCTCCCCCCCCCATGTCTAATACCACAAACAGCTCTGGTCCTCCTCTGAAAGCGGTTTCCACCATTCCCACAATAATCCGCCTTCCTGCTAATGTCACCCCCTACTTCCACTAAATCTCCATTCACCTACTACCACGTATCCATTCTGCATATGACCTCCCACAAACATTTGACCTCGCTGTCACTCCCACACCACTCACTGCCTGCCACTTGGACTGTTTTCCCCACTCACCTCCACATCATTTCTCCACATCACCCTTGCGGACTCCACTTCCTGTCCACTAACGATGTGCCTCCACATCATCCACCACCTCCATGTTACCTCCTGCCTCCATGCCATATGTTTGTTTCATGGTCAGTTAAATTATGTTTTTTTCCTATACAACACAATAATTTAAAACATGGTTTAGAAACCATTGAGAAAGAATTTAAAAAAATTAAAAGAGGTTTCTTATGATAAGATCCTCACTTACAAAAACCTCTCTCATGTTTCTAACATATGTTACGGTTTTGGAAATTTGGATGAACCTTTGCAAGCATATTTTCCTGAATTTTCCTGTTTTTAGCCAGTGTTTTCAAATGCAGTTTCCGAGCAGGTGGAAATGAATTTTCAAAAATGGAAAGATTTTTTTTCTTCCAACATCATCATTGACAAAAACCTCTCTCTGTTTTATAACATATCTTATGGTTTGGGATATACAAAGGGATTACAGGACCCCCATTGTTCAGAATTTTGGGAGGAAAAAGCTCAAAGACAGTTAGTCACTTGGATGCCACCTCATCAAATAAGAGTTGCTATCAAATTCTAATTGCTCTTCTTTGTCACCAACAACCCACAAAGATAGTGCCAAGTAGATTCATTAGTTTTGAATGTCCTATATTTCGATTCTATTTGTGTAAATAAAGTTTGAGATATTTGTAACAAATCTTGATATTTTTTCAAAATATTATAGTTTAGAATTTTTATAAATACTTCATCATTTGAAGTAAGAGAAGTTGGTTTTTATATGAAGAACACTATTGTATATTTCTGAAGCATCAATGGATTTACTAGTAATACAAAATCTCTTTCATAGGATTCTTGTGTCAAGTTGTTGGTGAAGTGCATATGTCGTCTTATGTGTTTATATTTGTCCATTTGTCACATATTTGTTTTCAAATATGAATTATTCAAAAGATAATAAAGGGAATAATTTGCTTAAATCTAGACTCTAGACCTGGCTACAAATAATTTTGATGGGTTTTTTTTTTTTTTTTTTGATATTTAAATATAGATTTCAGGTAACAATGCTCTATATTTAAAGTGAGCCTTAAATATGTTCTTCTTCTTCATTTCACAGACCTTAAAGAATCCATTCGGTTTGGCTACCCTGCCCTGTGAAATCTATCTGTAGATACTGCAATCAATCTGTATTTTATGTAACAAAATCCATAGCCCAATGGTAATCTAGTTATCAACCAACCATTCAAATACCACTTAAACCTTAAAATTCATAGCTAGCCTAATATTCAATCCAACAAATTTAAATATTATAGAGAGAACCCTCTCTGAAGTTGGCAGGGCTAGATCCCAACTTCGAAAGTTGGTTTGTGGTTACCTTTGTGATTTTCTTCTGCAACCTCCGAAAATTACTGAGTGCTAACATTTTGGCGATCATATTGGGGACGCGCCTAGAAAAGTGTACCAAGTTCCAGACCTAATTACTGATGGTGGAGAGTGATCAGACACAAGAAGGTTGTATCATTCACCTCGCGACTCCATGTTCAAGCATCCAGAGCCTCAAAATTTTCAGGGTGACTCCACTGTTAAAGAATCCATATTTGCAGAAAATGCATGGCGACTTGACTGCATATTGATCAGATTTCTTGCTAAGCAACAAGACAGGGTATGTGATAAACACTAGATATGGTGAATTTTTAAAAGAATTCAGGGATACGTTAACAAATTTGAAGATGAGGAAAAGTTCTCCTGAAGGTAAAATTTGTTTTCTTGAGTTAATTGCTGAAATATTTAAGAAGGGTATTGAACTTTTGGATTTTTAGATTGAGCCATATAGTTTCCAAGATCCTAAACAGTTCTTAGAAAATATTCCTTCTCCAGAACACAAGGATATTATATTTCCTTTTGATTTGCAGATTGATGAGAGTTTTGTTTTCAAGCATAAGGCTGAAACTAAACAATGGGAATTAAGGGTTAACCTTGAGAATACAACTGATGAAATCTTACATGCTCAATTAGTCAATCAAGGCCTGCAAGGTAAACTAATTAATCACGGTTTTACTGATCCTATAAAAAACTACATGGAGGTTCTTTTTAGCTCAAGATTTCAAACATATTTCCATGATCAGATCCAACAACAATTACCATTACATTCTACAACTTTGAGTTTATGGAAAAAAAATCAAGCTGTCCTTTTGATTGTAGTAACATATAGTCAAGCAGCTCACTTGTTTCAACAACTAATTGACTGCCTTTATTGGCATTTTTGCATTATTTGATTCAACATAATTTTTAGAAGTATAAGGTAGGTAGCAGTGTGCAAATAAGCTCAACGCTTTGAGCATTTTTTCAAGCATTCTATCCAGTTTCAGTTTGCAGTACAACTTTTAGTTTAGTGTATATTTCAGATTTCAGTGTGCAGAATGGTTTTGATTTCAGTTTGAGAGTTTTCAGTAGCAGAAATTTTTATGGTAGAATAGGTTGCAGGTTTTGGGATCAACCCAATGGATTAGGCTACTAGTCTATGGTGTTCTTGACACCTCACAAGCAGAGTTCCATCCTCAACTGGAACCTATGTTAGGGTCGTATATTTTTTATAGGATTGTTTGATTATAGCTTATCATTATTATATTTGAAATGTTGTAAATTATTTAAAAAAAAAGTTAAAACCTTAAGAAAAATAAAAAAATATGCTTGCAAGTCAAAATATAGCATTTGAGAATAATTAAATATGTTTAGATTAAATTAATCACATCATTTAAATGTGCTTAAATGCATTGTAGTAAAGCCTTGGTACTATAACTTTGATTTTAATGTGGAGTTGAAAATGACAAATCGACATTTGTCATATGTGGTTAAATAGTGCACATATTCCTCGCTCTGGATCACATCACCTTTTTCATTGGACAGATCCATCGTCTTTTCGTACTCGCAGCTATGATTATCCTTAATGGCAAGGGGGATTCGAAAAGCGGTTTCCCCGCTGCTATGTGTCTTCCCCTCATGATTTCGGACCCCCCCTCTAATACCACAAAAAATCCAACCCCCCTTCGAATGTGGTTTCCGCTATTCTCGTCATAACCCACCTTCCCCTTAACATCACCCCCCACTTCCACTCAACCTCCATTCCCCTACTACCACGTATCCCTTCCGCCTATCACCTCCTGCCAATATTTAACCTCATTGCTAGTCCCACACCACTCACTGCTTGCCACTTGGACTATTTTCAACATTCATCTCCACAACATTTCTCCACATCACTCTTGTGAAATCCACTTCCTTTCCACCAACCATGTGCCTCCACATCATCGCCCACCTCCATGTCACCTTGTGCCTGCACGTCATATGTTTGTTTCATGGTCAGTTAAGCTGTGTTTTTTCCTATACACCACAGTAATTAAAAAAATGGTTTACAAACTACTGATTACGAATTTTCAAAACCGAAAGAGGGTTTCTCTATGAACATTCTCATTTACAAAAAACTCTCTCAATTTTCAAACATCTATTATGGCTTGGGAAATTTGGATGAATATTTGCAAGCATATTTTCCCGAACTTTCCTGTTTTTAGTCAATGTTTTAAAATGTGGTTTCCGAGCAGGTGGAAATGAATTTTCAAGTGGTTTTTGTTGCCAACATCATTGTTTACAAACCTTAAAGAATCCATTCAGTTTGGCTACCCTGCCCTGTGAGATCTATATGTAGATATTGTAGTCAATCTGTATTTTATGTAACAAACTCCATAGACCAATGGTAATCTAGTTATCAACCAACCATTCAAATACAAATAAAACATTAAACTTCATAGCTAGCCTAATATTCACTCCAAAAAAGTTAAATCTTATAGAGAGGGCCCTCTCCAAAGTTGGCAGGGCTAGATCTCAGTTTTGAAAGTTGGTTTGTGGTTACCTTTGTGATTTTCTTCTGCAACCTCAGAAAATTACAGAGTGCTAACATGTTTGACCATGAGGTGGAATCACTGTTTGATGGGCTGAGGTGGATGGCCTCTGGAAGCCCTAGATGAGTCTTGATTGATGTGTTCTATGAGATCCCACATTCATGCTTGGAGTATGGCACGGGGGTGAATGAATGAAGAGAGATTTGACTCAACCATTCTATGGTCGGGTGGAATGTGGTAGTCCCATCTCTGATTGGTTCATTGCATTCATTAATGAGAAATCCATTCCCTTGATTTTCATGTGTAAAGGTATTGATGTATTTATGGATTTGATGGCTTACATGTTATTGTATTTTTGTTCCTATTATGTTGGTTATATGCACATTTTATGACAGTAGGTATGTATGGCTCTTATCATGCTTTTACTCAATGTATGTGAATGGATAATGTGTCTATGACTTAATGGAGGATAATGAAGTAAATGGCATGAGGGAACAATGGTTCATGGCGATTCTCAGATACGTATGAGATCCCTACACTTAATTATGTTATTTACACCTGTAGATTACATATCGATTCCATTTCCTTAAAGTCACCAAGGAGGTCGAATCTTATCCATAGTGGCCTTTTGTTGCATGTTTAGCCCGACTGACCAGTTGCTTAGGTAGATATGGGAGGAGGGTGTTACAGAGTGGTATTATAGTGTGGTTGTGCTCTCCTTTGGTGGTGTGTGTCGGTCATGCATGAATGTCAATTACATGTGTATCTCTTACACTTGCATTTCATGTGCTTGTTGCACTTGCTTGATGATTGATTATGGCTGTAGTATGGTTATAATGGAGAACTTGATATTGATTTAGTGGAATGAATATGTCATGAGTAAGTGACTCATTGTATATGGTTATATATTGCTTACATGTTGATTTTATGTCACATAATTACATCCTTGTAGGTTAGGTTACATGTATTAGTCTTGTAGGTTGATTGTAAGAATTGATTGCCTATGCTCGACTACATGCGTTTATGAGTATGTATAGTTTATTATGCATTCCTTATGCATGTTGATGGTTGCATGTGGAAATGCGTATAGTGGAGTAATGGTTGTTTTCATGCATGAGGTCATCGTTTGTGTAGTTAGTATCGTCATGCATTGATAAGTGGATTCTAGCTAGAATGATGAGTATATGGCTTGGTACTCATGTGTTATATGTATATATGTAGTTATTATGCATGTATGGTCTTGGTTATAGTTATGCATGAATAGTAGGTCAGATATTCCTTGTGAAATCATTGTATGCAATTTAGGTCACTAGTTTTTATGATGCAAATGTGTTGGCTGAGATAGAACAAGAGATGTAGATCATCATAATGAGGATGCAACACTAGACTTTGGGGTAAGAGCAGATAGTCCTATAGGTATTGTATGTTCAACAGGCGGGTATGTTAGTTAATGGATTGTGATATACATTAGGGTTATATAAATTAGGTTTATGAACATGTATTTTATGTTATGGTTACATTCATGATAGATGTTAGATGATTAGTGTGGTTATATGCACATGTGTTGGATAGTCATGAATGGTAGTAACATGTCGTTGTACACATTGCTATTGTTGTTTTATGTTAGATAACTTGATGATTAGGATTATATGTTGTTGAAGAGCATGATATGTAGCTTATTGTTGTTATATGCTATTAACTTGATGTCTAGGGTTATTTCATTGAGATATTGATGTTGTAATTTGGATTGGTCATATGCATGATGGTTATGTTCATTGCATTGAAGATCTTGATGTTATATGTATTATGTTAACCTAGTTTGACCTGTGCAAATGATTATGGTTGCGATATTGAGGTATGAGTCGATTTATTGTGTTGCATTGTGTGGTACTAATCTAGACTGATCATACATATGTGATTGTTATGCATGAATGACAAATGCTTATAAACTTATGATGTGAACATGTTAGTTAGTTACTACTATGGATATCATGATTTATATTTGAGTTGATATGTTGTGAAGTTGTATTTTGCTAACCTAGATTGATTGTACAAACAAGATAGCCTCCCCTAAGGTACACTAAGGTATGAGGTTTCTTATGTAGTATACTTGATTCATTCTTCATTCCCGATTATGTTGTTTATTGATGTTTAATGTTGGTGTCTATTATGTCGTTTAGTTAATTTAGTTAACATGGTATGTTTACAAGTGGTTGAATGATTGATGAATTGCTTAATATGAGTATGTGTTCAAATGATTTTGTTTTAAGATGATTTTATTAACATATATGTGTTGAGACAGTTGGTAGGTACTTGAGTGTAGTAGGTGATAGTTGTAGAATTATGTCTAATGACTATGAGTTGATTATGGATTATGACATGATTGTTTGTAAAAGTTGATTTCAAATTGATAGTTATGATTGTCTTGATATTTGGAACATGTGTTTGACATGTGTGAGAAGTTGCAGAAACATGCTTGATATTAGCTTGACGAGGTAATATTTTATGTGTTTATATAACTAACAATTGGGTGACTTGACAATTTATAGTAAGACTCAGTTGCAGCAAGGTAAAGGTAAAAGAAAAGAATCGGGTAAGAATTCCTTTGGCTATGTTTAGAAACCCTAATTGCTAATGAATGAGTGCTTTACATATAGGGAGTCTTCTTAACCTTGATTTTCTTTGACATTATGTGGATACCTGTTAGATTCATGAACATGTAATTGATAGGTATATTAGCTAGTACCTAGTTACAGATGGATTTGTAAAGATAATTGGAGTCCCTTGAGAGATGGCATGGATGTGTTCAGTTGCAAGGTAACGTGCTTGGCACAACAAGATGAGGTAGCCAGTGTATTTTTATGCTTATGATTGCATTAAAAGTTATGTGTTAATGGCATTATGATGCAAGGGATTGCACGGAAAAGCAAATTTTCATGAAATCTTGAAGAAGGTTTAGGTTGAGCTTTCCTTAGGAGCCATGGGGATTGAGTCATGGTGTTTTTATTTAGTCTTATGATTTTCGTCTTCTATTGTTTTATCACGCTTGATTTACAATTTTGTTGTGTCTAGTGGATGATCATGCCACTTTTTTCAAAGTCGTGTTGTTACTAGTTTTCATGGTTTTCTTCTTGTTTGTTTCTTGTCTTGCCTTTTATGTTTTGAGCCTTGGGAATCGTTTGGGGAAAGAGGAAACTTAATGGAGCTCGAGGAGAGATGTGTTGTACCCGAAAGGTAATGTAAGATTTAGATGAAGCTGGGTGTATGAGTAAGAACAACCGAAGGTAATATTATGACAGTCGATTGGACTGACTGAGTCCGTTATGTTAAATGGATGGTCACAGTATAGTCATGATAAAGGTAATAGGAAAAGGTAATGTAAATGGATTTCATACCTTATTATTTATAGGGATGATTTCATCCTTAAAGTTCATAATATGACGTGTTATACTTGTTTCTTACGAAATTCAAGCTCTACTTGATTTTTTTAATCGTATTACTATCCTCAATAATGGTGAATGTATGACCTAGGAACAACATAAAAACTTCGATGGAGCACATCACTAAAGAATGAGCAATACACATTATTGAAGTATAGCAATAATGAAATATATTAAGAGAGGAAAAAACACATCATCTCCTTGCTACCACAAAACATATAAAAGTTAGGTTAGTTAGAACATAGGCTAATACTGAACATCCCATTAGGGATCATAAAGCACAAGGAATTTTTTGTTTATAAGGAAGCATGTACTAATTTTATTGTGAGATCTGATGAAGAAACTTGACCCCAATGGATAATATATTGTGGAATATTTCTTTGTTATCTAAACTAACTTCTAGGATAACAAAACATACTAAAACTTTAAGTGAGTAATTGTTTGCATGAAAATTATGAAAATTTCATAAGCTTTGAGAACATACTTCCTAGGCCACACTAAGAATGCATGAGTTTAATAAACATAGTGTTTAACATTGATCCTTAGTATTTGTGAGCAAAAAATAGATATAAATTATGAAAATAAAAGTAACTCCTTATTAATTGAATACATTTCTAGTAACCCACCACATATTCTTGTACTAGCCATTTATTCTAATTTATGGTGAGAAAATGAATTTGGGGATTCAATTTGTAGGGATATATTGGTAAGTGCTACCTAATATCATTATGCAAAAACCCTCTCATATAGTATATTAAACAGAAAATTCCCCATAGATGCAAAGCCCAAAATAGATGATTAAATAATTAGAGTATAATCACAATACAATACTACAACTAGAAATCCTTTGTTAATCTTCTTCCAATGGAAACACACACACACACACACACACACACACACACACACACACACACATATATATATACATATACATATACATACATATGTACTTTTGATAGCTGTTTTTTCTAATTTGTTTCATTGAATCGAATGAATAATACCACTAACGTGTAATTACAATATTGTAAATTCATATCTTTATGAATTCTATCTTGATTTACATTGCTTACTAAATCGTGACTAAGGTTTATACTTGTTACTTATGGAGGATTTATTTTATATTTCATTCAATTTTGAGATAGTTGAGAAAAGAGTTAGCATAAATTTTTGCACTACCAATTGGTACTATAATTTGTATTTCATATCACTATTAAAATTGATGATTACAAAAATATTAAACATAACAAACTTCTAGGTTTGAGGTTGAGGTGGAAGATTTTTTTTTATAAATTGATGATTTTACCTTTGAACTTTCGAATAGAAATTGTAATAACTATTTTTAATGAGATTCAATCTATAGTTATTTTTTAATAATATCACGACTCCTTAGTGTTAAAATAAGAATGTTAATTTTCTTCATTGTATTGACTGCAATTATTAGCTTCATGTTTGTACAAACACAAAATTAAGAGGTTCAAACCTATTTGTGCAACATGTAATGTATTGTCCTTTGGTGGATCTCATGCACCTCAAGGGAAACTATGTTGTACAATGACCTCACTTTATACCAAAAATACAAAAAATACTTAGAAGCTTTAGAAAAAAGCAGGTAAACATACTCTAATTTTGTAGAAAAATAAATGGCAAACAATAAACCTACTTTATTTACAAAAAACAAAAGAAAGTATTATTTGAATAAAGGTAAAGAACAACAAATAACCATATCCTAATTGTAGGAAAGGAAAAAAAAACAAGTAAAGCTAGTTTAATTGCATGAAAGTAAACAAAATCATTTCCAGCTTGAACAAAATAAAGTTTGTTTTGTCATCCCTTGTAAACGAACTTGAAATTGAAAGAAGAAACCATTCAAACTGTAAACCTTAATTTGCAAAAAAGAAAGTTGTTTTGCTACAAGTACCAGGTTAAGGGTTCTAAAGGGTCTCCAAACTTCTAAATTCCATATTTAGGGTATGGTATGCACTGTATTGTGATGAGGAATGATAAACATGATTTGGATGCAAATATGGAGGTGTCCTAATGTAATTAATTGACTTACTACAAGATTCCCGTGGGTCACTAGAGGATATGATCAATTGTCATATGATATAAGTTATATGGTTAAAAGTCTTGTTACATGTTGTTTTTTTAATTTAGTTAATTCATATATATAATATTAATATAATGATTTAAGATAAAGTTATTTTTTTATCATTTGTTTATGTGCAATTTGAGATATAAGATGAAAAGAATATTGTCATATTTAATATACATTAGTTATTTAATTTATATATATAAACTAATTTTTAATTCAGATAGAATCAATCATTGTAATTTTAGATTTTTAATTCTTGTGATTACTCTAAAAACATGTTATTTTCACAATGTGATTATCCTCTCTTGATTTACGAAATCCTTTGATTATTGAAAACGTGCTTATTCTAACATTATGATTTTACTAAAAAATATATATAGTATATATTATTTTTTCAATCAGTTCTGGTAGGTTTTCAATTTTTCAAAGAGAATTAATATGATGTGATTTTTAAAAACATGTTATTCTTATAGTTATGTGATTATACCTCTGTGATTTAGAAATTTGATTATTTAAAACATGTTATTCTAATGTTTGATTTACTGAAAAATATATTTTATATATATTAATTTTTCAACAGTTTTGTAATTTACAATTTAAATAAATAAACTAATTATATATATTTAGTATTTTTTACTTTTATCATTTCATATCATTTTTCATGTTTTTAAATATAATTTAATGAATCATTAAATAAAATAAAAATGTATTTATTTTATTAACAATATAAATAAGTTTAAATTATATAATTGAAAATGTATGAGAATAACTCAACTTAAAAAAATGAAATCTTTTTATGTTTTGTTACCTTATCATCCTCTCATCATTATTCAAGTACCAATTCCAAATCACCTGACCTATAAACAAACATCTCTATCTCTAGAGTATGAACAATGCCTTCAAAGAAATATAGGTTAATGGTTCAATAAAATGTTTAAAGTTAGAATTTTATTGGCCATTTTCATTAACATAAAGAGCACAATATTGATGATGATGATGATGATGATGGTTAACGTCCGCTGAGACCAAATAATGATCTATCGGACCTAAAAAGACAAATTATTTATTTTGATTTAAGATTTTATTCTGATGCTCAAAAAGCTTGGAGAGAAGCCTCCCGAGTTCACTATAATTTTGGCATTGTAAAAGGCTAGGAAGGTCAGTATTGTAACAAAGGTTGTGAAATTGAGATCTAATGTGGTTGTATGCAGGGCACTCTAAGAGGAAGTGGTTTTCATCCTCGATGCTCCCATTCTCACAAATATGGCAGATCCTTTCCATCAATGGCGTTTTAGGAACTACCCAGCGGCCAATTTCACTATGGAGCTCATGAGAATTTGTTCTAATTTTTGCTATATTAATTTTCTTTTTAGAGCTAGTTAGAATAGAGAGATACTTTTGATCTTCAAGGGTGGGGTTGATGACCTTCTTATAATAACTTAATTTTCTTTTAGACACTAAATCTTTCTCACACCACAATTTTTCTTTGAACTTAGAAGTAACAATATCTTTAATGTTATTTATGTTTTGCAAAGCATCATTCTCATTGATCTCCCAATAGTTTAACCAGGCCCTTGTGTCTTTATGCCATTCTCGGTTAAGTCTTAGGTGGTTTTGGCTGGAATTTAAAGCTAACTTAGGAAGTCTATGATTGTCTATGTCATTGAGCTTGTGCTTGTACAACAGAAACCTGAGCATAGCCAGGCTCTCAATATGAGAAAGACCTGCTTCTATAAGGAGAATAGGATAGGGTGTATTACTTTTAATTTTCAGGTTATAAGTTAT
>APFE030004472.1:0-12827 GCA_000404065.3 Pinus taeda
TCAGGTGCTATTTAATTTGTTTGCTTGTTTGTGTTTGCAGACTTACACTTCAAGGAAGCTCATTTGGAGCGAGGGAGCGAGGCTTCCAAAAACTTGCATTGGACCCAAGGTAGGCCTAAAACACTTGTTTGCCTTTGTTTTTAATTCCATATTTAGAGAAAGATAGTTTTTGATTGGCTTGCTTGTCACTAGATATATTTAGATACTAGGAAGGTCGATCTTGTCCGCAACCTCGACTCATTCCGTGTGACAGTACTATCATAAAAACACCTATGGAATCTTATGAACACTTTGGAAATGCCCAACCTTACAACATTTTGTTGTCTTTGGTGTTGTTTCATGAATTCTTGTGAGTACACATGAAGAGATTCTTTATCAAATTGTTAGTAAGATTAGGCCTTAGAATTGGCATACAGAGACTAATATGGCTACTCATTTTGCACAAAACTTTGCAGGCACTGCAATGATATCTTTTAATCAAATCACTCTTTGGGAAAGTGTTCGACTTCGAACAAATGGAGAAGTTGTTGTTGTGGTTGTCAATCATGATGTTTGCATTTAGGGTTGCTTGGAAATATGACTATGGCACATATATGGGAATGTCATCGAGGATAGGAGAATTTGTTACCTTGGATTAATTTTTTGATGGGCTTTCTTACATCATTTATAGTACTTCTTGTTGGGTAGCCATTTTGGAGAGCCAATACATAGGTTGTAAAACATTTTACAGAGGATATTTTTGCATCAGTCAAACAAAGCAAGGACCCAACCCATAGACCCACAAGATGAGGATTTCCCTGAATGAACAAAATAACATTGTAAAGACTTCATATTGAATCAAGAGCGAACTAATGCATAAGTGAGATGCATAACTCTAGTTCATTCTTAATTTTTTTCAATATCTAGTTATACCATGACCAATTGAATCTAACTATTGCAATTTAAATATGAATTTGCAAGTGGAAGTAGACTGTGGATACTTCCAGGTAAAGTGATAGTATTTACTACTTGTGCTATATCTTTGTGAGAACTCCATTTATTATGGAATTGAAATTCATTTGTTGCCAACAATAGAAAAAAAAAAAGAAAAGATGTAGAGGCCAAAAAGGCCATGATTTATATCAATTCAATGACCCATTCCACAGGACCCTATGAATGTCGTTTTGTTGGTTACATGGGATATAGCCAACTTTAAAGGCCGGAATTTATTTGAATCTTTTTAATCCATGTAAACTTGGTATGCTATGAATGGTGGGTGTAATGTAATCAATTTTTTTTTTTGGAGAAGAAATAAAAGACAATAGAGAAAATATTCCTTAGCTTTGGGTTTCAAAATCACAACTTACCATGAAGAAGGTTAGCCAAGTTTCCTTTCTTTTGATAATCATATGAAAGAATATTATCTCTTATTGCTTCATATAATTCTTGAGAGGGACTATATTTTCATGGCTACCGAAGGTGAAAAAAATCCTTAATTACAGACTAGAGTTTTTTTCAATCGTTGCAAGTCCCTTCAACTCCTTTCCAGTCGTTGCAAGTCCCTTCCTTGAGTATTAAGCACATTATCCACCGTGAGATTCTCTCCACCTTTAAAAGCCACCAATCTTCCCTCCCCTATTTCTTCATCTTCGAAGTCATTCACAGAAGGGTCCCCTCCTCCTCCCAGTACTTTCATATTGTGGGCACTTCTAGTGCCTATCAACAAGGACACACACACAACAATGGTTATCACCAATACAATAAAAAATCTTGCAACTGGCATAAGGCGCAGTCTGGGATGCCTTTCAACCTGATTTCATGATCAATTTCTCATATTTTGCTACAATGGCATTCTTTAAAGAGAATCATACATGTTTCGATTAATTTGTTTATGTCGTATTATAGCTTTATGTCACTACTTTAGCTGCATCCTATTTACTCAATGGTTGAGATCCTCCTTTAGGTAAGAAGGCAATTATTACCAACTATATCTGGAGCTCTACTTGGGCTTTCATTGTTAAATTATGTACGTGTTTCTATCCATTGCATTTTTTGTTTATGCCCATGTTCATAGCTCATGTCATGCATTTGCTGCTCATAGTTGTTGCATTGTCATGCACCATTGCATATTAGTTCAAATTATTTGGTAAAATCCTAAAAGTCAAATGGCATTCTATAAAAAATGGCAAAAGAGGGTTTTTGTCTTTTACATTTAAATTTTATTTCCAACATTTTCATGAATAATGAATGTGTAATAAGAGACATAATTCTTAATGAGGCTTGTTATGACATGTCTGGCATGTTGTAGCCTTGCATAGGATTTTTTAATGAAAAATGGCAACCTATGGGTGCATAGTTCTCATTTTAGCTTTCTAATTTTAATTTTGGTTTCCTTTGCATAAGTTTGATATGTACTTGTCAAACTCTATGCACTAGCTTCAGTACTGAACTTTTGATTTTGGTGTTCGAACCTACGCAAATTGTATGTGCATATCAGATAGGCTATGGTTTTGATTTCATCTCAAACTGGGCTTAATTTTGTTTCCTATTGCAAATTTCTAGGTGCATATCAAGTTGAATTTGGTTTTTATATCAAGATCCCCACACACATAAATATTGCACTAGAACTCAATATAATTTCTACATCAAATATATGGATGCTTATATAGTCAATGTGTTGTGTCCTTATGTGAATATACTCTATATAGTATGTATAATGACCTTAGGTTACAAAAAAACAATTTCTTTGTCCAAACAATTCTCCAAACCAAAAATTTCCTTTTAATAAAAGAATTCATATCTATAATTTAAATATACAATTAAATGACATAACATATCACATTCTTACTTTTATGTTACTCTTTCCTATGCTACAACCTTACCTCATTTCCTTTGCAACATTTAATAGAATTACTAATATATTCTTTTATACATCACCCATTTGTATGTCATAAACTAAATACTTCACTAAAATTATCTTTAATACTATTTGCCATGCTAAAAATCTTTGATAGACAAAGCTAACCGGTTTTGAAGTAAAACTGTGGATTACATGTAACATAAATACAAAAGGTTCAATCAATTACTAATACTTAAGTAATGAGTAAATAAACAAAAGTGGTTAGGATGAAAAAGGGACCTATACATAGTGGCGAGAAAAATAAATGGTCAATTTTTTTTAATAATATTTTTATGGTTAACAAATAACGATATTATTAAAATACTGATCGTTTAAAATAGTAAAAATATTATATTACGATATAATTTAGTTACATATTATTAATTTGATTTTTTTCTAATAAATAAATAAATATTTAAGTGAAATAAAATTTATTAAATGGAGTTTAAAAAATTAAATGCAAAATAAATTTAATTTATATAAATAATTTTAATTATTATTGTTAAAAAAATAATATAATAATGAAAATTAAAATTTCTTAAGTAAAAAACAAAATCACAATCATTCCTCATAAGTTTGGTTTATTATTTTATTTTAAAATTTTGAAAAAGAATAAAAACTGAATCTATATACAATATTTTTTCCTCATTTTAGATGTTTTATTAGTAATGGGTATGGGAGGCCGGATCTTTGTTATTTTCATTTGGAATGACCGCATACCACCTAGTTATACTTTTATGGAACGCAGAACTTAGATCATGCCGCAAGTCATATTCACGAGAGGATCAAGATTCGTGCTAATGATGATATCATTGATTTACCATTTGGACAATCCTTAGTGTGCATTGCCTATTTATTTAAAGTTGGTTTTGGTTTGTTATTTTTTTTTTAATTCAAAATTCTTAATCTAAGGAATTAAGCTCAAACAAATAAGTTTGAGCTTTACGTGACCTTCTAATGTCCTCTCTATATGTGCCTCTATAATCCACCAAACATTACTTTGCAATGCTATGCACGACTATCGAGCATCAATTGATAGACCAATGGAGAAAAAAATGTTAACATTTTAAAGAGGTATATTCTAAAAAAATTCCATATTAGATTTTATATTATTGAATTTTTCTATATTTTGAATTCAAATTTGGCAACTATGATCCCTTAATGCATTTTTTTTTAATTTCTAAAACTTAATTTTTAAATTATGTTTCTCATAGTTTTCAATTTTTGCAATGTTAGTCGTGAATATTGCCTCCATTTTAGACTGAATAATGAATGCATTTGTGTGCTCATTCAGATGGAATTTTTAGAAAACATAATTTGAAGAGATTAAGACATTTTCTCGTGAAGTTATTTTTATGTTTATTTCAGAAATATTGTTCGAAAATTGTGCAGTAACTTCATGTCCTGAACTATCTCTTAGAAATGTGTAGTTATGACTGGCCGCTACCCACAGCTCGACATGCCATGCTCTAGAAAATTGCACAAAATATTGTGCCAGTGTCCGTTGTTGCCCAACACTATCTCCCACCTAAAAATTGCAGAAATTCTCAGCTGAATCCTGAGTGACCGTTTCAATACTCACCTTGAAAAATGCGCAGAACTGTGCAGAAATTCCCCCATACACCGTCTATTGTCTTCCTCCCAGGAATTGTGCAGTTATGTCCAGTTAGGTTCCACCTTGCAACTCTCACTTATGTCCCTAAATCCACAATTTTTCCTCCGAGAGACCTTTGCCCAATTTTTCCTAATAGTAATCCGGAGCCTCTCATCTGAGTCGAGGTTATGTCCTCTCCTCCCTCCCGGTCACCTGGACCCAAAACTGAAATTAATGCATCATGCAAGACTAGGAGATTTTGGATTTGATGTCGTCCCGTCATGGGTGAATTGAAAGAAAAGGTACATTGATGAAACATGGCGTGACAATGAACGAGATGAAGAAGCCCATGCTAGAATACTTACTCGTAGTTGAACGAAGGTACCAAGCACACATAGCAACAAGCGAAAGGGATACCTGTTTCTGAACAATCAAGAAAAGACCAAGACCATCGAAAATGTCGCAACACTTTTCCATGTGCAAATGAACAGAACACACTGAGAGTACATCCATCACTCAGTAGTAGAGAAGCTCGATATGGACACCATAGTTAGTCAGTACATGTTAGCAGTGTCATGTCGAGTTGTGTCATGAGTTGTCTTAGCCACATCACTGATATGGGTCAGACTTGTTGTAATCAAATGTGATGTAATGTCAAAGCCCAAGAGACACACATATGATGTTGAAGAGTCACATCAGTTGAAAAGTCATAGGAAGTTGAACAATCATGAGGGAAGCCCAAGAGTCACAAGGGTCAAGAATCACCCTTGGCTATATATACCACCTCATTGTATGAGAAAATGAATTTTTACCTTGGATCCTCTGACATAGCCTTGAGAGTCTGTAGTTTATTTTTTGATGAGCAAGGAGTGGATCCAATGTCCCACTACTGGGCTAGTGATGTATGGTGTACAAATGTGTGATGGAACTTTTGCTTAATTCAGAAGCTTGTCTCAGGCCATCACATTTTCATGCATGTTTTGTATCCGTTTGTAAGGCTATTGTTTAAATGTTTATAATGCATGTTTTCTTAACCTATACTTGGAGAGTTGAACTACTTCTATTATTTTAGTACTTACATTGTTGAATATGTCCCTATACTACTAGTGTAACCCCTTATTGTTATTAGTACAACACCCTTATTATATTGTTGTGCCCATGTAGTCCCCATATTGTTATTACTGTTCCTCAAAGAAGCCCACTATTTTTATTATTGTACCCTTACATTATTATTGTTATGTCAGCTCTGATTATATTATGACCCCTTAGACTCCTATATATAGAAAGGAGGTCTTGTCATTTGCATCATCGAATAATTGTTCGTTTGTGTAATGTAAAGGAGGTTTCCCCCTCGAAGAGGCTAAATTCTAAGGTGTTGATGTATGTTTTCTATCTTTTTGTGAGCTAATTTCATAACATTTGGTATCAGAGCTTTGGATTCTAGGGTTTTCACTGCTCCAAACAGGTCATCGTGGCATTTTTGCTATAAATTTTGTTTTTTGACATTTCAGAATCTATAAAGAAAACATATTTGAGACGAAATCTCGTTGAACCTTGGGTCTGAATTTCAGAGCTTGTTTCGCTATATTTTTGGAGATGTGATTTGAGGAAGTTATAGTTTTTGCAAGCTCCATAATTTCATCTAAAATAGGTCGTCGTAGAATTTTTTCTATAACGTTTTCACTACAAAGTTTTATACGCTAAAAAAAAAACCATTTGAGAAGAAATCGGTCTGAACCTTGAGTCGAAATTGCAGATCTTGTCTCTCTATAGTTTTGGATATATGATCTGAGGAAGTTAGAATTTTTGCAGACTCCTCAATTACATTTTAAATAGGTGACATTGGGAAAATCATCATAACTTTCTCTCTGAGCATCAGATTGCAATTTTGTAAGAAGTTACAGAAATAGGACGGATTGTAGTTTTTTGTGCATAATTTTTAGATCCAAAGGTTAAAACATCAACACATGGCATGTCATACAAGTTCACTCTACTGAAACATTATATAATCAAGTCATCTTAGGAGATTGGGCATAACTCTTTCTTTGAGAATCAAATTCTGATCAGACTTGCAAGGTTATAAAGAGGACTCAAAGGGCTACTGCAAGAGACAAATTCAGAACTTTAAGATCTAAAAATACAAAGTTACAGTCATTTCAAGATCAAGCTCCTGAAATCAAGAAAAGGTGATATGAGGAAGTTTGATGGAAAGGATCCAGTAAATTGGATACTACAAATGGAGCAATATTTGGATCTACATGGTGTACCACTATTACAAAAGGTATGTATTGCATCTTCATATTTAGAAGTGAATCAATTTTTATGGTATAAAGGGATTTGTTATGATTGTGATAACAAATACATTAAAGGTCATAAGTGTGCTAAGACCAAATTATTTTACATTGATTATGGATAGGATGAATAAAAGGATCAAGAAACATCAAAAGAAGAGTATATACACCAAGAACCAACCCCAAAAAAAGAAGAAATGAATCCAACCATATCTTTTAGAGCATTGGACAGAAGTACTAGTCCTAAAACTCTCAAGATAGAAGGACATATCAACAAGAAAAAAGTTCCAGAAGTGAAAGATCACATTGAGGAAGAAGATATGAATCCGAACATATCTTGTAATGCATTGGACAAAATTACCACTTTTTAAACTATCAATATAGAAGGACATATCATGAAGAAAAATGTTCAAGAATTGAAAGATCACTTTGAGTCTCAAGAAGTCAATTCGACCATATCTTGTAATGCATTGGAAGAAATTACAACTCCCAAAATTATCAAGATAGAAGAACATATCAAGAAGAAAAAGGTAAGAGTGTTGATTCATTCAAGCAGTACCCATAATTTTATTGATTGTAAGATAGCCAAGGAATTGAATTACTTCCTATGTCCAGCACCGGAGAGTCAACCGATGGTTGCAAATGGAGGAACCATAAATTGCTCTTGAAAGTGCCATAATATCAAGCTATCCATGGGAGAATATGTATTGAATAGACCAATGTCTTCCATTCCAATGGGTGGTGCTGATGTTTTACTAGGAGTCCAATTGCTACAATCATTAGGTACGATAAATTTTAATTTTCAAGAGATTTTATTGAAAAAAAATTTGGGAAGGAAAGGAAGTTAAATTGAGGGGTGTTAAAGGAAAACCTTGAAAGGTAATCAACTTTAACAGCATGATAAAGCTTCTAAATAAAGAACAATGAGTTGTGTTTGCACAATTATGTTCACTAGAGGATCCGACATCCTAATCATGTATTTCTCTAGATCTCCAAAATGTTTTGGATAATCATTCAAAGGTATTTGAGACTCCGAAAGGCCTCCCACCTATTCTTGATCATGATCATCCTATTAATTTGATTCCATGAAGTGTTTCTCCAAACATCAAGGCTTAGATATATCCATATGCCTAAAGGAGTGAGAACGCATTCAAAAGTTGCAGAAGATCCTAGTTCAAACAGTATTGTGAGAACTTGATAAGGAAGGAATAATAATATTGGAATCCAAAGTAGTCACAGAACCGAGAAATCAAAAGCTATTAAATAGATCAATTTGAGAGTATCTTATCAAATGAAAGAACTTACCCATTGAAGATTCCACATGGGAGGACAAGAATTTATACAGAAGCATCAAGAACTACTCCAACATTGAGGAAGACACTTCTTGAAGGAGAGGGGCATGTTAGGTCCCTACACTACTAGTGTAACCCCTTATTGTTATTAGTACAACCCCCTTATTATATTATTGTGCCCATGTAGTCCCCATATTGTTTTTATTGTGGCCCATAGAAGCCCACTATTGTTGTTATTGTGCCCTTACATTATTATTATTATTATTATGTCAGCTTTAATTATATTATGACCCCTTAGACTCCTATATATAAAAAGGAGGTCTTGTCAATTGTATCATCAAATAATTGTTCATTTGTGTAATGTAAAGGAGGTTACTCCCTCGAAAAGGCTAAATTCTAAGGTGTTGATCTATATTTTCTATCTTGTTGTGATCTGGTTTCATAGCATATTGTTTATCATTGTTTTCTCATCCATGGGGACTTCTCCGCCGAACATTATACAGACCATTTTTATTTTCCTTTGTTATAACAATCATTGCCCCTATGTGGAATACTCCGTTGGATGGTGTACGTGTTTTCCCTTACACTTTGGTTTTAACAACTGTCACATCCGTTGTGGACTATTCTGTTGGATGCTGGACAAACCCTTGTTGTTTTCGCATGTGTCTCTCCTTGGGTGTTACTACTACCTCTCATCTAGATGCTCCCTTTTACCCTCTCTCTTACAATAAGAGAACCAAAACACATAGTTAGATTACGCACTCATGAGACATACTCACCTCACTTTCTTGAAGTTAGAAGCATAACACTTACTAAACAAAAAGAGCTAAGGCAAATCTCGAAGATATGGAAACTAGGTCATCGTACCAGATGGGACTCCTACACCAAATAGTGTGAGCTCTAGTTGGGACTTCATACTGAGGATATTACCTAAATGTTGGCGGGTCCAACACTATCAACAAGCTTATAACATTAATTCCTTACGTTTATAATTAATACCATGGGATGATAATATTAATCACTTGGGTCTATTAATTCTTTTGATTTATAATATTAATCCGAAGGGTTAATAATAATAATCCTTTGGGTTTTTAATATTAATATCTTGGTTTTATTAATCCATTACATTTATAATAAATCCCTTGGGCTTGTAATAGTGATAATTTGTTATGCTTACATTATTAATTGCTTTTTTTTATAATATATAATCATAATAATAGCCCCAAGGGTTAGCTCAATTGGTCAAATCAATGCTTTTCCAATCGGGAGGTCACAGGGTCAATTCCCAAAAGCTCTTGGGGTCAGGTCAGTAAATAGGCCAAGGGGTGTGACCCCCTTTGGGTGGGGACCACCCTAGTGTTGATCCATGGACGCAGCAACTACCCAGTGACCATGGGTATCCATGAACCATAAGGGAAAAATAAATAATCATAATAATAATAATACAAAAATAATTGATATTTTATAAATATTATAATTATTATTTATAACGATATTGATATAGCAACACTATAATATGTAATATTATTGATATTATTAATATTATAAACCTTTGGGACTCAAGGAAGTAATAAACCCAAGCGAATGTTAATATGATAAACCCATGAGATTAATAAACCTAAGGGATTAATATATTTTTTGGATTTTAACTTGGAATCTCATGCTTTACATATTACTTGATAACAAGTGGATCACGAATTGAGCTACACCCCACACCCCATGGGCCACAAATGATTGATATTATAAACACAAGGGGTTATCACTATTACAAACTCAAGTGATGATTATTATAAACTGTAATGACCAAACTTTTACGTAAAAAAATTACTTATACCCTAGGTTGAAGATAACAAAGATTATCATTTTCTTAATTGATGGAAAATTATGTGTAATTGAGTAATATGAATTGCATAATTATGTGTACAGGGTATTTCATATGAAAAGTTATTTTCTCTTTATGCTTGAGAATAAAAAAAAACAGTGGCCAACATACTAGGGGAAACCTAATGTTTTCTCTTTCCCATAAAAAAGGGGAAAGAGGAAAATACCCGGGTGGTGTTGAAAAAAACGGGAAAAAAATAAAAATAAAAAAGGCACTGAGCAAAAGAGAGGAGTGCTACGTCTGGTGAGGACCAGATAGCACAGGCACATTTGTGCTCCCTATTGCTGAGGCTGTGGCCGGCAAAGGATCGCTTGGGGGAGAGACGCAGTACAGACAACTGGTCTCGTGGCTGGGAGGATATCAAGCATTAAATCATTTTCTACAGGTGGTAGAAGTGAAGAAGAAAGTAACAGGAGACACAGGTAAGTATTTTCAGTTTATAAGACCTGGAAGATTAGCTATTATTTGACAGTACTGATAGTCTGTTTATGGTTACTATAACATTATTTATACGGTGAATCAGAACCTGGTATCATTGAAGGTATTATTGTTACTGCATAACGTACTCTGTTCTGTATATAAAGATATATAACAAAAGAAAGAGAACCGATATTTAAAGTCTGCATATTATTTGCACAACATATTCTGTTCTACATACGAACATATATCATAAAAGAAAGAGAACAGATAATTAAAGTCTGCATGTATTCAGTTCTATACATGAACATATACAATAAAGAAAGAGACAGATAAAATAAGCATGTATATTATTTAGTACTTTATCCTTGGATCAGTGAGACTGTAATTCATGGAAGAGACGGTAGCTAAAAGGATAAAAATGAAATAGAATGAATCTTAGCTGCTATTGTTTAGATATGAAACAAGAATGCAGTTAACTGTTTTTGTAATAGATGCGTAGCACCGAAAACCGTAACTGATAACCGACAGGTAACCAAGATCAGAGAACTCATAATTACCGGGTGATACCTGTATTGAAGGGTACGAATAAGTAACACATATAAAACTGAGAAGGGTTATAGAATCGATGTAACAGCTAGCATAGGCTGTATTGGCTATCGCAAGATATACCCTCCAGTTCGATAGCTTTACAAACCCTCTCAGAAAGAACATAAGGGTAATATGCAATGTAAGAGTAGTAATATAATAAGAGCATAGCACAAACAATGCCGAGACCATGGTCTGGTTACAACAAATGTAGGTTAAGAGGCGGACGGCATGCACAGGTGGATACCACCTGGTAGCGTGAAGCTACAGCACGGCGCCGAGGCACAAATACAAGAAAACCGTATATTAGATTAACCGCTCAGAGGGTATCTCATTGAACGATAACAAGAAAATAATTAGAGTAAACGGCTTGAACATATGACCATGCGTCATCGTTGAAGGAGAGGAATAGTGACGGTTCGCGTATGAGCGAAATCATTACTTAGCCGTAACCGGCTATTTCCCCTAAATCACAGACTAATACATATTGAAAGCATGCCAAAAACTGGGTTACTCGTGCAAGAGCTAGCCATTATGGAAAACACCATCAGACAATATCATATGTATGAATCTAACAATATACCATGTAATCATAAGAAGGACGACAGCCGTGAAAGGAAAGGGGCTGTCGGCAACCACAGAACCCTCATAAACTAAATAAGCAATATATATACGCGATTATTGACAACTCGGGATAATCCATGTGCTATTAAACCAATAAAAATGTAAACATTGTCAACAGTATGTACAGGAAATCCACCGATGACCGGAATCGATAAAATTGGGAACAAACCCATAAATATATAATAAACATCAAGCTGTAGTCATAATGTGACCGAGTCCGTTATATACAAGTCAAATTGAAAGTCGAACAACATAACAAAAACAGAGCTGCTCGAGATTTGAACTCGGCTCATGAAACTAAACTTCAAAATAGCTACAACCCTAAAGGCAAACTACATATCCGGCAACCTGGAACTAAACATCAGGGCCCAGGGTAAACATGGAGCAAAGGAGAACTCTGTCGTATGAGAACCATTACGCCTTCAACATTAGATTTGACAAACATTCCTGACAGGAAAGAACAGTATAAGGTCGACTTCGTGAGTAATTAATTAACAAATGCTTGCAGCGGAAGAATGCTTACCTGGTAGGTTATGAGCGGCAGAAAATCCCTGCATCACCTTCGTTTTCCCGCGGCCTTCATGAATCTTACCTGCTCCAGCCAGCAACGATTAGAGGATTAACAAAATCATAAGTTACAGTGGAAGAAAGCTATTACGAAATCGAAGTTATGAAATACCTGTCTGCCGATGTACGTTTCCGGAGGAAGACACCAACGACTCTCCACTGTCAACAGCGCGCGCGACTGTAGCACACTCTATGGCGGAAGAAAGGAACCAGGAAGGTCTACAACAGACGCCGGAGGGAGGAGCCGCTCTCTGGAGTCGGAGCAATGAGCAAATGACCCGAAACTTCAGGGTTGAAACCCTAAATACTATACCGCCAAAACACTCAAACTCTCCACCGTCTGATCGGCAGAGCTCATCGAGGCTGTCCATCGCATTGACAATCCCGAGGAAGTTGCAGCAGCGCTGTGACATTAAATTCCTCAGCTACCAGATCAAAATGTGGATGCGTGGACCGAGGGGCTAGATGTCATGCGCTCACACATTGTAAAATAAATAACCAAGGACGAGCGAAGTATGGTTCCGCTAACTATATACATATATGGTTCTGGCGGCACTCTAAACAAATCAAATTAACATATCAGTCACATTACCATGATAATGTATGCTACCATGATCATGTATCGGGTAAAGTCATGGTTATAATAAAAAAAAAAAATTATGTATGTAATTTTTAAGTATAGAGGATTATGACA
>APFE030004486.1:2682-35163 GCA_000404065.3 Pinus taeda
ACAACTGAAGCAGAATATGTGGCTGCTGCATCTTGTTGCACACAACTCCTTTGGATGATGCAAACTTTGCAGGATTTTCAAATCACTTGTACTCCACCTTTCTCCATCTTATGTGATAATACAAGTGCAATCATCATTTCAAAGAACCCAGTCATGCATTCAAAGACCACGCACATACCAATCAACTATCATTTTCTTCGGGAACAAGTGCTGGAACAAAAGGTCAAATTGAAGTATATCCCCTCCAAGGAACAAGTTGCTGATATACTCACCAAACCATTGCCCATGGAGACATTTGAATACCTCAGACAGAAGATGGGGGTTGTTGATGCATCATCCCGCTGTTGAATCTTGTCTGTTGTACGCAGGTGGATACACGTACATTTTCCGGTCTATGTAGGTCGAATGGGTCTATCAGAGATCATCTGGCACAGGTTCAAGGGGAGCATATATTCTTCTAATGATGCATTGTTGGCATTATCTTAGATGTCCTTGGTTTGATTTCTCAAGGGTTTTCTGGTGGAGTAGATCAATTTGTGCTGGTCTGAAGGTTGATTCTGCTGATAGTTTTTCTTGTCTCTATGTCATGTACTTCTTTTCATATCAAGGTCATGTAACGACCTATTTTGGTTTCCCCACTATGCCTGGGATGAATGAGTTTTGTCTATTTTGTGTATTCCCACTTGGATGGGAGATGGATGTATGTATGAGTCTTGATGATAGGAAGGTTACTTATAATGTATGGAGTCATGTTCTTTCTTGTAGAACATCTTTTTGCAGACAACATTTCAGCACATAGCATATACAAAGGGGGAGCTCGTTCAGACTTTTCAACAGGTACTCAGGGGGATTATGGTAGTCCGCCCCTTTGCCCTTGATGTCAAAGGGGGAGAGTGATTGGTTGTTGTTGCCATCAAGTCCAAACGGGGAGATTGTTGGCATTATGATATATATGTTGTACTTGATGGCAACCCACTCATCTAAGATGATAAATTATAGTGTAGAGAAAAGTTCACGCACTTTCATGCAGAGAAAAGTTCACGCACTTTCATAAAGAGAAAAGTTCACGCACTTTCATGCAGAGAAAAGCGCTCGCACATGGGAAATCTTATGGTTGGTTCATGGTATTTAGTCCTTGGTATTTGAACCTATGGTTTTGGGCCATGGTATCTCGTCATAAGTGTTGATCCCAAGTATTGGGCCCATGGTATTGAATTGTTATGGTTTTTGGTCCGTGGTATTGTGAAAGGCCTAAGGCTATAAAAGAGGAAGGAGATCATTTGGCAAGGCATCTTCTGAATTATTGAATATCTGATAAAATGCTAGATCTGGAATACTGTGATTGGGTTATGGTGCAGATCTGGATTTAAATGAAGAAGGAACCTGAGCGCAAGGAGAAGGATAAGTTCTATTGATGGGTGAAAATCTTAAGGCTGGAATAGTGGTATCTCTATATGATTTTGATCTGTGATATGTGGCACACGCTTGATCTATAAATCTGATAATCTGGGTTAACTCATATTTGAAAGTTTGAAAGAATGAATTTATAGATTTGTAAACATGTTTCTGAATAGTGAAGTAGCGTACATCTCTTGATTTATGTTCTAGCTGCTTCTGTTTATTGCTACAGTGTTCTGGGTTCAGAAGTGGGGTGTGATTACGGTTATTATGATATGGGTACAGTTGTCAGAGAAGTGTTTATTTTGATTCAGTTTTGATTGGTGAAAAGGTGATTGGTTGATGCATAAATTCTTGATGTTTGATTGATGTTATTTGTGGATCCAGTCTGAAAATTTATGAAACGTGGTCCCTGGAAGGAAGAGAAGGTTGTAGTCTTTTGCAGGTAGAAGCCTGCGTACTAGTATCTCAACTAGTACAAGAACTAAGGGGGTTGTAGCTCCCTTCCAGGAGAAGCTGGAAAACGAGAGAGGGTTGTATCTCTCTACAGGTAGCAGCCTGCGAACTGGTAAAGGACTACACCAGTACATAATCATTGTAAAAATAAGTTTCTAATTGAAAAGATAGAGACATATTGCAGCAGGTGGTTTTCACCCACATTGGGTTTCGACCTTATATCTTGTGTTCTTGTGTGTGATTGTCTTCTGCTCTATTTTTCTATTCCTGGTTACTATTTATATGATCTTGATGCACATATTAATGTTCAATATCTGTAGAATATTTTAAATTATAAGTCTGTATGGTATACGTAGGTTTCCTTATCTGTAGTTGCATATATACTCGATTTTCTCTAACTGAGGTAGCGTATATGTTCTGAGTTTGAAAATGAAAATAATTGACTAGATAATACTGATTCACCCCCCCTCTCAGTATTATTTCCAACACACCTCCACCCACACTGCCACCAGCTTCACTGCCTTCACCTCCATCTTCACTTGTACCACCTCCACCACCACCGAGTGTCAATATGTCCAGCACAATAAAATTGCCTGTGTTCAAGGGATTAGGAAATGAGGATTCAGATCAATTTTGGTTCGTGGTAAGAGCCGTATGGGAAGTGCAGATGAAAATATAAAGAAAGCAACACTAGTTAGCGCCCTGCAGGACCGCGCACTGACCTGGTATATTAAGCACTCCAATGATAATCCAAATGCGAGAATCATGGATATCCAAGAAGCGCTAAACAAAGAATTTAGTAGGCTAAAGTCTGAAGCATAGTCGATGATTGGATTCAAAGAAATCATGATGGTACCAGGCGAAACTCTTTGGGAGTTGGATCAGAAGTTGAAGTGTATGATTCATGAAGCTAATATGAATTTGACGGATGGACAACATCACGAATGGTTTGTAGCATCACTAACACCACATTTAAGGAGCGCGCTATTGTAGCAGAAGTTAACGAATCAGGAAGAGGCCTTAGAGATCACTATGTGACTGCATGAGACCTTGATGTAGGATCCTAACTTAGGGTTTCAGTAGATCCATGTGTATTTGAAGAATTTATGCTTGGAAATGCAGAGTCTGAAACAAGACAGGACAGGTCGGCCAGAAGTGTGCGAAGAAGTGTGGTGTGTAAAATGCAAGGGTTAGGGTCATGATAAGGACCATTGCCTGGTGTTCCCAAATTACCTTGCAGGAGGAGGACTGATGCCTTTAAGGTCGGAAGAAAAAGCAGAAACTAGCATGACACTTGCCTTGTGGTGCATGATTTGCCAAATAAGTGGAAAACACGCTACAAAAAACTGCCATTTGCTACAGAAGTACACACAGAATTCACAACAGTTGTTATGTAATTTTTGTAGGTCGGTGGGACACGATGAGCACACTTGTAGAAGCTATGAGCTAATGATGGATAGAACTCCCACCTATAGAGTTTAGGCCGAATCGCGGCCCCTAGACTAGAATGCAGGAGTGGCAGGAACATGATTTCAGGGGCGCAAATGAGGCCGAGGCAGAGGAGGACCTGGAAGAGGTCACGGTCAGCTGATCTGCTATAATTGCGGAGGGACAGGACATTATGCCCAAGATTGTACAAATACGATGCAACCGTCATGTTTATATTGCACCTTGTTTGATCATGAGATGGAAGATTGTCCTACGCTGATCGCTAGGATATGTGACAAAGGAGTGCTACCGCCTCCCTCGACTAAGAACCTGCAGATGATGAGGTCTGAGCCACGTGAGGAAGATTCAAATGTGAATATTGTGCTCCGAAGTGGAATCATGATGGGAGATGACAAAGGCAAACAACTCGAAGATAGTACTTGGGTTCGCAAAGCTCCGATGAAAGAAGCGGAGTTTTATTTGGAGAGCACTTAGAAACCTTCATGGAAGCTAAGAAAATCTTTGTTGATGCCTCCACTTCAGGAAAGAAAGATAAACCGGAGCTGGAGATGGACCCATCTATGCTCACGATGTTCCTGGAAACATGCATGAAGTTACTATGTGACAGTAAGGTTGTAAAGGGATTACAGGAACTCATTAACATATGTGTTGGGACCGCGCCAGGAGAACCACGCATGGTCAGAAAGATTGGAAAGCATAAGACGCAGACAGGAAGAGAAATGAGGCTAACCACGCAGATTGGTGAATATGAGATGGACCAAGTAATTCTGGATTTAGGATCGGATACGAATGTTCTGTCAAAGTAGACCTGGGAGCGAATGGGGAGACCTACACTACAATGATGTCCTATTTAGCTGCGAATGATGAACCATCAAAGATAATACCCATGGGGCGATTGCAAGGAATCACAATGGATATTGAGGGAGAGAGCATGCTAGCAGACTTTGAAGTTATAGAGATTTTTGATGATAACAATCCCTATCCCGCGCTTTTAGGAATTGATTGGGCCACTAACATGAACGGGGTGATTAACCTGAAGAAGTGCAAGATCATTTTGAAAAGAAGTCACTACGTGTAGTTATACCTCTGGACCTTGTTGAAGGATCGCGCTATATAGAGCTGGTGCACAACTATGAAAGTGACAATGATTTGGACTGCATCTACAAGATAACAGTGCAAAACCAGAACTGGGTGAATCCCACTGCAGATGGACGGCTTGCGTGGGAGTGCGAGAGCTCCCGTACTTCAGATTCGGATGATAAAACAGAGTGGTGGCAGAATCTGTTACATGAGGTAACTACGCTTAATTGTAATATGATGACAAGGTCACTGCACTGCGTATCGATAGAAGTAAGAGACCTGCCTACTTATAATGGCCTAAGTGAGGTAGATATCTTCATGAATAAATTTGAAAGGGAGGTGCCGGAAAAGCAACGGTTCCAGGCCTTGAATTGGGTACTACGTGCTATTCCCGTAAGGTGGTGGGGTATGCACAAAGGGAGCTTTGATGACTGGCGCGAATGTAGAAGGATGATTCGCACATGGTTTGGGAAGCCTAGAGTGTGATTGGCTGATAAATACAATGGGTAGGATGGTCCGTGCACACATCTAAAAAAGTGGGTGCAAGCATATGGAAAACAACCTACGCAGATGTGCATGAACTCCGCGCTGAGAGGTATGGTCAATAAGCATGTGTTGGGGGGCCAGATGTGTAGCTGCCTCTTAATGTTGGACAGACAGTATGTGGGAAGAACAATCACATAGAAGTTTATCCACGGGGAAGCATCTGACAAGGTGTGCAACACGCTGAACAAGGTGGGCAACATGCAACAAATTGATTGGGACCTGCACGTACTCAGACAAACGCCTTTTTGGCTGGTTGATGGATTAGAAGTCATAATGCCTATGGAGTCTATTGTGTCTAGTCCATGCACAGTGGTGCTCATAGGGGTAAAGGACTGCAGAGCCCTGGAAGAAATGCTCATGCAGCTGGAAGAGCTCGAAGAAGAACGGTTGGGAATCGATGAAGAGATCCAACAGGGTGATCTTAGGCTCCAAGAAATCATGAATGAAAGAGTTCAGATGAGGGAGAAAAGCATCATGGTGGAAGTAGAAGTCAAGAAGCTTGAAGAGGGAATAAAGAAGGACTTTCTTAATAGAAAGACCATGGTGATAAAGCAAGATGAGCTGGAGTACATTGAAAGACTTGGTGACTACTGTCAAGAGTTTATCAGTCTAATGCATTGGATGGGACTGTGTGTTATTCAGGTAATCACAGATGCTGGTGTAGTGCAGTTGGAGAAGTTAAATGGCAAACTCTTCCCAGGAAACGTAAATGGTAGTCGGTTGAAGCCTTACATAGGTGGCCCAGCCATATGACTAGCCATGGGAAGCATAGTCTTAGCGCTCCAGGCGGCCGAAAGGAGGCATGGGACTATAAAATACTCTGCCCGAGAGCTACGCGATGTCAGGACTACGCACAGTTGTGAGGTGTCATAGAGTCACGACAACACAAGGGTAGCTGCGTTGCTGCATGGATTGGCTGGAAAGTCACTGTTATAGTCACTATTCACAATGTGATGCTTGGTTTGAGACGAAACAGAGCAGGTGATAGGCATTTAAGGCGAACTTTATGGGCTCGATTTGGGAAAATATACTGCCAAGGGAGCATTAATGGACTAGATTTGGGGGGGAACAGTCGAATTTGAATTCAAAAGGAACTATAAATTGCAAAGGGATACCCAACAAACAACACTTGGCCATTTGAAAATTGAGCTATTGCATGCCCAGAGATTCATGAACCCCGATTTGTTCAATCTTTTGAGGTCGAAGGCATTGTTTGAGAACTTAGCTGAGACGTTGAGAGATTTGTGGAATAACAGTATGGCAATGTCTGAAGAAGCCATGGATATCTGAGAGATAACCGCTGAAGAGGCTGTGCAGGCCATGACGATAGGAGATGCCCCAGAAAGTGCTGAGATAGTTGCAGAAATCCCTAAATCACTGCATACACTGAGACCCAAGAAAGATAAGCAGCCTATGGTACCGGTGCATGTGCCCCCTAGGAATCCGTCAAGGACGAGGCTCACCATGGAAGAATAGGGAAAGGTGATCAATTTGGAAGCCGATGAGGAGTAAGAAGACTTCCAAGAAATCTTGTAGAGGAGGAGGACGAAGAAATGGAGGAAGAGACCTAGGGTGTGGACCCTCTAACCAGGTTTCCCGCATATGGTCCTCTGTGGAAGGGGAAAGCAAGGGTGCCGAAGGACCTAGATGAGAGCAAGAGCTCTCTGCATACTCTGCTACCACGTGATGATATTGTTTTTGATGGAGCGCACTTGGGATGGGTGCTGGTTCTAAAATTTGAAGACTCGGATCTCGTGGACCGCGAGAAATTCCCACATTTGGCAACCACGTAGCTAAGGTGGCCGAAGAAAACTACATTGGTGGGAGTCATAGAATTGGAGCCACACAAGTGGTTGCGAGGAGTAGAGAAAGTAGGGTTTTTAAACCTACTCTGGGTGTCGCATTACCATCACACCCCAATGGCTATCTTTTTCATCAGGCAACTGCTCTTCTTGGTGCATGATGGGTTTTTATGGCTGGAGGAGCCCATCCCCATCAGAGATCATCTAATTCACAGAATTACCCATCTCCCTTGCAAAGGGGAGGATCCAATGAATATATCCGAGGGTAAAAGTGATGGTTTTACCATCGCGGAGGCCATGAAGAAGAAGTTCAAGCTGGAGAAGAAAAAGATAGGGTACGCAATCTCCAGTATAAATAATGTTGTGGTCAAAGTCATGACGCAGATATTAGCTGGGAAAGTTATGCGGAAGTACCGCGCGGATGAGGTGCCCGTGTCGGTGGTTGCACTTGCCATGCAGTGCGCATAGGGGGGCTAGTTTAACTCGGTGGATTACTTGTGTAGGGAGTTCCTAGAAAACTGCTGCGAGGCACAGGAACATGGGAATACTTTCCACTATGCATGGCTTCTGCTATCCATAGTGTCGGTGGCTTGGGAATTGCCTAAGGACAACCATTTCCCCACAATTGCATAGGATCTTCTGGATGCAGCGAAGTATGCTTTGTTGTGGACAGCTAAAGATGCGTAGAGGATCAGAGACAACAAAATATTCTGGGTGTTCATGGATATGAACATTAGAATGGGGATTAACCGCAAGCCGCGGTTATCGCCCACTGTCTATAACAGTCTGCAGAGCTTCACGAAGTTCAAGGCAAACATGTACACCAGGGTGAGGAAGGACCGCACGAAGGTATGGAAGGAGCTACCTTACCTGGTGATAGACGATTTCATATTCACCATGCTTGAGTCGTGGCCACCGAAGTGGCGTGCTCTTGCCAGATCCATAGTGGAATTAGAGAAGTTTGCTATACATAGGAAGGAGGAGGAAAAACTGCGGATGGCACAATTGGTAGAGAAGAGGAGGAACTGTTGGGTTGTGTTATATTCTTTCCACGACTAACCTACGTAGTGAACCGAGGGGTAAGGGGGGGCAGAGCCCCCCCTTCGTTGCACCGATTGCGCAGCGGGGGGGTCATAAGGGGGTTTGAGGGGGCCGGATAGGCCCTCTCTATGGGTTCTGGGGCTACACCCCAGGAATTTTTTTTTTGGACCCTATATTAGGTTGGTTGAACCTATCTATGGTTTTCGGTCCATGGTTTTGGATGCGATGGTTTTTGGTCAATGGTATTGGATGCTTCCGCATGTATAAATATGTATTGCAACATTGAAAGAATGAAAAATCAAACTGGTAGTCCCGGTTTTGGAATTTAGGGGAAAATCTCAGTGTATATGTGTTTTATGTGTTATGTGCTCGCATTTTTTATTTTTTTGTGTTTTAGAATTCGTATGAAGGTAATTTCTGTACAGGGTTAAAACCGATAGGAACGAAGCAACAACAACCAAGGTGCAGGAGGTGCGTGATGATGCGAAGGCGGTAGAAGAGCAGCAACGGGCAGCTGAGAAGGACCGCTAGGGAGAAAAGTCGCCTTTGCCCGCACAGGAGACAAATCCAGAGGAAGGTGGCATGGATCCACAGATAGTATCCACACAACTAAAGTGACAACGCCCAAGAGAGCAAGTGGAGCTGTGAAAGAAGACAAAAGCCTCCAAGACTTCTTTCGACTTGATCACCCTCACTGTGGGGGATCTACATGACATAAAGGAGACGGTGTGGGACATCACCATGGAGGCCCTCCAGTAGTTTGTGGAGGAAAACCAAATGGTGTTGGGGGCCCTTCAAACATAGATACAGAAGTTGCAGGTGCCCAATCCTCAGGTTGGTACTATATCGAACAACCTTAAAGTAGGCACGACCCCGGCTGAGGAAATGTTGCATGCCCACATGACCAACACCATAATGCTGCTAAAGGGTGCACTAGTTACAGAAAATGAGGCCGACAGGCCTATGGTCAGTGCATTGAAGGGAGTTAGGATAAACATGGTTGCACTCCCTCAGGAGATGCTCTGTGTTCTGCAGGATGGACTGACTGTAGAACTGTGGGCTAGGGAGGGTCGTGCGCTTTAGGTGATGAGCGAGAAATGGATTAATATTGAACAATTGAGCCTGCAGCATGACGAGATCATGACACAGAATAGATAGCTCATGTAGGTGGTTGAGGAAGCTTGCCAGATGGTCCCTGAGTTGGCCATCCTAACAAAGGAACTAGCAGAGGCACGCATCCGAAACTAGCAACAGGGGTACACGAGGCAAAGGAAGAAATGGATAATGTTTAGCTGGAGCTGAACCTTTAGATAGATGAGCTGTAATTGAAGGCACAACCTTCAACTCCGCCTGAGTTGAAGGAACAACGCGCCAGTGCCATTATTGTAGGAATAGTGGAGATCAGCAGTGTAGTGAAGGACTACACGAAACTGTTTGAAGAGTCATTCAAGGTTATCACCACTCTGTAGGAGGACCCAAACCTACAACGCTTAGAAACAAAGGTGCTCGAGTTGTAGCAATAGTACGATGAAATAAAAGGGACTGCACAAACGATGGCCCTTACATAGAGGCTCACGCGGATGCTGCAGGCAAAAGCGCTTAAGGAGAAGGTAGATGTTGCATGACATAAGGAAGTTGTCTTGGAGGCACGTGTACAACCATGGTTCGATGAGGTGTTCATCAATACAACCTCGATTGAAGCCAAGCTTGTGCAGATGTAGGGAATGTAGGAACAAGTGCAGTGCAATAGTTCAGCTACAACAGTCTCTAAACAACGTGTCCAGGAAGTGCAACAGCCAGCTGCTTAGTGCGTTTCTGATCTTGCAGTAGTCCAGGCAGAGTTGGAAGGTCTCTGTGTGAAGATCTCCACATTGATAGAGTGACTCGAGGGCGAGTCACGATGTTTGTGTTGGGGGACTGTTGGGTGCAGGATCCCCCAAGGAAATTTTTGGGGCTTAAAGCCCAGATTTTGGCTAAAAAGTGTAAATCTGATGTAAATACTCCGCGTTTTGTGGGTGCGGAGTGTGAAGTTGTAAATTAGTCATAGGGTTGTCTACCCTCAATTTTTTAATGTAATGTCGGCTTTAAAGATCTACCCATGGTACGTAGACCATGGGATTGTATAAATAGAGCGATGCTCTAAGTTGTAAGAAAAAGAAGTCAACGAATGATGAATAATTAAGTCTTGTCTAAAGTGTAAAGTCGAGTCTTTGGGTTGTAGAGTAGGAGAAGGCTCTGCAGCTGAGTGCATAGAGGCCTAGTAGTCCACAACTAAGTGCATGGACCCCTACAGTTGAGTGCGCAGGGCGAGTCAAGTCTGCAACTGTTGAAGCATTAATAAAGAGAAGTTTTACCTCAATTCTGTGTATTTATTTCTTGTTTTCTGTATCAAATATATTGGGTATAAATTACATTTATGTTGTCTATATGGTGCATGAACATATATAAATGTGTAGATTAAGTAAATGTGAGTTAAAGTATCTAGTTACGTGAAGTTGAATAACATCTATAAGAGGATAATTAAGATACGCAGTGTAACTTGGGGATAGCATAGATCGCTACCATAGCAGCACTAAATCACCTTAGCCCCTGGTTAGGCTGCGTGAAGGACAATTATAGTAGATCACGAAGGTTTTGTAGGTTAGAATAATGCGCGAAGTAACCTACGTGAAGGTAGGCACAGTTGGACTAAATTGACCCCTCAGACATCTCAAGGGTGCGAAAACTTGGTTCCAACACCCCCCCATACTGCTTCGGGTGAGACTTCAGTTCACACACTGCAAGTTGATGCCGAAAGGGTCAGTAGTGTAGGGATTTGTTTGGCTAATTAACTCTGAACCTGGGTCAGGCCCCCTCAAGCCAACAACTATAGTCCACCATTTTTCTTTTCATCTTTAATCTTATTCTCGTAAACATACTATGTTAGATAAACCAAACATAACATAATCAAACATGACCCAGTGAAGTTCAGGGGAGGTTATCTCATCTACAAAATCAATCCAGATTGGCACGATACATGTATATATACATAACAATATCAATATACCAACATCATGCATGATAACACAAACTGCATGCAATGACCTCATGCAGGAAAATCATAACCATACAATGCATGCATAACAAACATATAGACACTGACATGCATAACAAACACATAAACTACCAACATGTATGCATGACAAACACATAGAAACAACAACACCATCAATTTCTACATGAAAACAAAACTGTAACAATGACCACCACCATGCATACATAAAAAACACATATACAACCTACATGCATGCATGACAAACACGTTCTACCCATCCAGTCCAAGTGTTGAATCTAGGAGCTCTAATACCACCTTGTAACACCCTCTTCCCACACTTACCCAAGTTCATCGGTCCACCAGGGTAAATATGTGATGAATATTTACCCAAACTCCTATATCACCTTAAGGAAGTGGAATAGACAAAACCAAAACCTTATTGGCTTCCCTTAGGTGCTACAGGACCCCCAAGGGCTAAGCCACCCTTCCAAGTGTGCAGACGCTGAGTTAAACCTCTTTTTCAGTGTTCTAGACTCCCAAACACTAGCCCAACATTGCAGGAATTCGACTGTAACCCTCCAGTCGCATGCATAAGACTATAAGGGAGAAATTGTAGTCTTTTTCACCTAATTCTATGCTTGTGACCGTGAGATCCAAGGCACTTTTTCAGGCCTAGTCCCTAGACCATTGCCTAGAAGTTAATGAAACTTTCTAGAAAAATGAATGACACAAGGAAAATTCCTTCCATATAAAACTTAGACAAGAACTTGACCTAACTAAGCCTAAGAATGACATGCATTTTGTCAAACACATCATGACCATGTAATATACAGGTCATAGTTACATAACTGAACATAGGGATCTCATACTTATCTGAGAACCGTCAATAAGGTCTAATTCACTCTCATAATAGCTGCATTAACATCTATTTCCTTATGCATTCATTAACCATTCCTTAAACAATCAAAACACATTAAGAGCCATAGTCATTACACATGTCATGGCCAACATATAACCAATAAATGAATGACATATACATCATGATAAACTATCCATAAAAGCCACATAATAAAAAATACAATTAATCATAAAATAAAAGAGCAAAGAGCTCTTATTAACATATGTAAATCCAACCAAGTTAGGGACTTCCACGTACCACCCAACCATAGATTGGGTTGAACCAAATAATTCTTTCATCCAATCACCCCTGCACCATATTTCAAGCTTGAATGTGGGATCTCATGGAATAAAGCAACCAAAACCAAACCAGGGCTTCTAGAGTCCAAATCGCCTCAACCCTCAACTAGTTATTCCACCTCACGGTTGAATGTCACCAACCATCACTAGATCGGTCTCTACCTAAGCTGTCTAGGGCTCCAGAACGTTTGTTCCAACCCAGATCTAGGAATAGTAACTCAACCCACAGTTGTCGTAGGGCTCTGGAACTTTTTTCCAACCATGACTCCAAGACTAGTAACTCAATTGAGTAAGGGCTCCAAAATATTTATCCAACCAAGGCTTCCAGGACTAGTAACTCAACCCAAGTTGTTCCAGGGCTTCGAGAGCATTTGTCCAACTAAGCTCTAGGAACTAATAACTCAACCCACAACCATAAGGAACATGAGCATCAATTAGAAAGCAAAAATGGAAAACCCACAACACCATGACTATCTAGGAAATGGCAAGGCTAGGAAAAACCACTGTCAATCGGTCTCTACCTAAGATGTCTAGGGCTCCAGAACGTTTGTTCCAACTCGGATCTAGGAATAGTAACTCAACCCACAGTTGTCGTAGGGCTCTGGAACTTTTTTCCAACCATGACTCCAAGACTAGTAACTCAATTGAGTAAGGGCTCCACAATATTTATCTAACCAAGGCTTCCAGGACTAGTAACTCAACCCAAGTTGTTCCAGGGCTTCAAGAGCATTTGTCCAACTAAGCTCCAGGAACTAATAACTCAACCCACAACCATAAGGAACATGAGCACCAATTAGAAAGCAAAAATGGAAAACCCACAACACCATGGCTATCCAGGAAATGGCAAGGCTAGGAAAAACCACTGTCAATCTACGCAATCCTCCATGCCATTAACAAATCATAACGAAATAACCACACACATACACCATGCATGCCAAAACTAGCAAGTAAATCATACATGCAACTCGGTACTTGCAAATAAATCCCACTATAGTCTTTGATCCACCTGTTCCCTTGCACTTTCCTACTTTCCTTTGCCTTCTTTCTCCAAATCCAATGTGCTCCAAGAATGCTCCAAGAAAACTCTAAGTGTGCAAGAGTATGAGAGAGAGAGAATAGAAGAGAGTTTTGAGCTAAAACTGACAAAAGTTTGTATCAACAAAAGCTTTCAATTGATCCTCAGAGGCCTTTTTATCGTTGAGGCATCTATTTTCTTCATTTTCCTTCAATTTTCCTCACATGAAATTATGTGACCTTTCACCTTCCTTTTCTCCTATTTTCCATTATTTTCATAATTAAATTTCCAATTAATGCCTCTTTTTCTTTTCTATTGTCTTTTCCAATTTCCATAGCCATTTATTAATCACCATTGATCCCCATCACTATGTTTTTGCCCAACATTCAACTTGGAATATGTGTCCCATGACCTTGGTATTATTTTGCCCTTATTAACTTTATTACATGGATTTCTAACCAGAGTTGTTACAAATATTATCACTAACTACCATATAAACAACTCTAACTAGCTGTCATGCTACTTCCTACACTATGCTTCTACAAATTCACCACTCCGATCACTCAATCCCCTTCTCAAAACCTATTTTTTCATGATGCATCCATAACTACTATAACCTTCTCATAGCCCCTCAAAACATACAAATGGATTATGTTCATCAAATAAGTGTCAAAAGTGCATCACACACTTATGGTTATATCCATCTCTAAATCATGATCTAGAAATCTTCTTCCATAACTCAATTTGGAAAAATAATGGCCTCAAAAATCCAAAATAGGCATATGAAAACTATATAATATGTTAATTTTTCTACAAAACAACACTTTCTAGGTGAAATAGAAAAAATGATATTTTTCGATGTTGACACTACAAATTCCTATCAACAGGTCTACTAATTGTTTGACAAAATGACTATATGGGCAAAAAATAAAAATAAAAATGTTGACCTGTCGACTGCTTGGAAGAATCAAACTTAGGTCTTGACTAGCACAATACACACCACTACCAATCCATTTGCGCTATATGGCTTGAACCTAGGTATTTTAGTATTGGTTTTGACTCCATCAATTGTGCACAATCATACACCCAATCACCATCATCCACCATGTCAATCAAAATCAACATCAAACGATTAATTTACATGATAGGAATCGACCTCTGTGTCCATATATCGGGCATGTGACTATGTAAAATACCCCATGATCCTATGGCATGGGCTTACGATTATGTCATTGTTGCTTTTGTGAATAATGAGTGAAAGGGCCTTGAACTTATGACTTCATAACCTCTGTTAATGCCACCCAAACTTCCTCTACCAAATGTGCCAAAAGGGGCCTCAAATTTATGACTTCATAACCTTTGTCAACGATGATCCATATTGCCTTTTCCAATAATCCAAACAATGGCAACTCATAGAGACTCAAAATCACTACTTTATATCCTCTGTTAATGCAAGCCAAACTTCCTATGTCAGTAATCCAAACAATGACGAGCCAAAGAGATTCAAAATTATGACTTCATAATCTCTGTCAATGCTGACCAAAATTCCTCTGCCAATAATCCAAACAATGATGAGCCAAATAGATTTGATCTTACAATTTTATAATCTCTATCAATGTAGGCGAAACTACCTTTGCCAAAATGAGCCAAGAAGACCTCAAACTTACGACTTTCCAATAATCCAGACAACAATGAGCCAAAAGATTAATGATGAGCGAATCAACCATTACCAACAATACAAACACCGACTAGCCAAAGAGACTCACACTTATGCCTCCATAATATCTATCAATGACGAGCTAATAAATGATCAATGATGAGACAAAAAACATTTTCCAATGGTCTAAACAAAACTCAGAAATTTTGCAGATTGGTACAAATCAATATGTGCGTCTTTAATCACCACAAGCTTTTCTTTAGAAAGGAGAATGGGCCTCTATATTTATATTGGTAAAGTGGTCCCATTGATGGGTTGAGTTGACCATGAGCCACCATTTTTTTGGCCTATAAACACGATAGGGTTGACCATGTGACCATCCATAATCAATCCATGTGATCGAGAGCTAAACCAATCATATATTTCTTACAACCTTGGCCCCATGTGGCCTTGTCCCAGGGTTCACTGGTCATCCACATGATGACCTCAACAAGATTTCATCATGCCACAGGGCAACCTGTGAGGGGTGTCATGTGTTAGAAAATTATATATTACATAGCAATGAAACACATAAAATATATTGCGGAAATATAAACACAGAAAACACATAAAACAAGAGAGACAGAGATATACGTGGTTCACCCAATTTGGGTTACGTCCATGGGAAACAACCAATCCTTCCTTTTATATTATCGAGCAAACTGAAGAGATACAACCTACAACAGATCCACTATAATTCCCTCTTCACTCTCACACAATCTCCTTTCTCTTTCTCACTCAGAATACAAATCTACACAGAAGCAATACAATTCCCTAATATATAGCGAGGGGTTTCCCTCTAGGGGAAAAAACCACAAATTAAACATAACTTCTACCTTCAGATCTCTGCCTAATGAATGACTTAGATTGACTACAAAATTACAACATTTTACAAGGAAAATTTACATCTATTTTTAGCTTCGGGGGCGCTGCCCCCGATCCCCTGCCAAGGGGGGTTCCTAAAGATCACTAAAGAAGACAATCAGGATCTACACCCAACAATCTCCCACTTGGAAACTGATTATAGCAACTCCACCGCTACTTCATTTGTTGGACATTGACTCCAGTTTGGACTTGGCTGTTTCTCATCTTCATCATCATACTTGAAGACCAATTGAAACTGAGAAAAATCTCAATTTCTACTTGGTTTCAACTTTTGTTAAAATATCTACAGGATTCTGGCTAATGTGTATCTTTTCTAGCTTCAAATGTCCATCTTCCAAGACTCAGCATATGAAATGATACTTGAGCTATATATGTTTTGTCTTGGAATGAAATGCAAAGTTCTTTGCAAGAGTATGGAACTTTGGCTATCACTGTATAACCTACCCAACTCCTGCTTCTTACCCAATTCATCCAGAAACCTTTGTAACCAAATCATTTCTTTACTAGTCTTTGTAGCAGCAACGTACTCTACTTCCGTTGTTGAGAGTGAAACAACACTTTGTAGTTTTGAAACCCAACTGATAGCTATTCCACCTATAGTAAACACATAACCTGTTGTTCTCCTCTTGTTATCTCTATGACTCGCCATATCTACATCAACATATTCCTGTAGAGCAATATTTGAACCACCAAATCATAATGCTTGATTTGTGGTACCTCTCAAATACCTGAGAATCCACTTCACCGCCATCCAATGTTCTTTTCCTGGATTGTTCACGTACTTGCTTACAACTCCCACTACATGTGCAATATCAGGCCTTGTGCAGACCATTGCATACATTAAACTTCCAACTGTTGATGCATATGGAACTTTAGACATATAATCCATTTCTTCCTGAGTCTTGGGACACATCTCCTTACTTAGTTTGAAATGGCCAGCCAAAGGTATACTAACTAGTTTCACATTCTGCATATTAAATCTTTTCAACACCTTTTCTATGCACTCATTCTGAGACAATGTTAATTTTCGATTCTTCCTATCTCTAGTTATTCTCATACCAAGGATTTGTTTGTAGCACCTTCATTGCAAATGCGTTCGCTAGTTTTCTTTTGAGCACATTTATTTCCTACATGTTAGAACTTGCAACATGCATGTCATCTACATACAATAACAATATAATATAACTTCCATCATTTTTCCTTTTGAAATAAACACAATGATCAGAGTGACATCTAGTATAACCTTGTTCAGACATAAACCTGTCAAATTTTAGATACCACTACCTTGGAGCCTGTTTTAAGCCATAAAAGCTCTTCTTCAACCTACACACTAGTTTCTCCTTCCCTTTTACCTCATATACTTGTGGCTGCTACATATATATCTCTTCCTCCAAATCCCCATGGAGAAAGGCTGTCTTTACATCTAACTTCTCAAGATGAAAATATTCAGTTGCTACCAAACTTAAAATAGTTCTGATTGAAGTCATTTTAAAAACAGGAGAAAATATCTCATCAAAGTCTATACCCCTTTTTTGTGTAAACCCCTTTACCATAAGTCTAGCTTTATACTTTTTTTACCTACATTTTCTTCCTTCAACCTGTAAACCCATTTATTTTGCAATGTTGTTTTACCTGCAGGTAACCTGACTAAGTCCCAATTCTGGTTATGTGCTAAGGACTCCATCTCTTCTTTCATGGCTTGCTCACACTTCTTCCTGGTTTCTATCTGCACTACTTCTTCATAACATTTTGGTTCACCAAAATCAATCAACAATACATAATATAATGAAGGAGAGTATCGTTTAGGGGGTATCCTTATCTTGGTAGATCTTCTAACACCACTTTCAAGCATTTGAGGTGCTTCTTGCTATTGTGGTTGTTGTTGTTGTTTTGGCTATTGATCATTTTGATTTTCGAGCACCTTCACTTTTTCTTTGATCTCATCAAGCATTGTTTGTTCTCTATTTTCTTTTTCCTGTTTATTTTCCTGCAACTAATCCTTATACAAAACCTTTTCATTGGATATGACATCTCTGCTCCTAATGATTTTGTGTTTTTCATAATCATAAAAGTGATAACCAAAATCCTTAACACCATATCTAGTAAAAGTAAATTTCTTTGATTTTGCCTCAAGCTTTGTTCTATTTTATTTAATAATGTGGACAAAGGCTTCACAACCAAAAGTATTTAAAAATGAGTAGTTTACCTTTTTACCTATCCATGCCTCCTCTGGAATACCACCATCCAAGGAACTTGAAGGTCCTCTATTTATTAGATAAACAACAGTATCTACAACATCTGCCGAAAATTGTAAAGGCAATCCTGCATGCAATCTCATGCACCTTGCATGCTCCATGATTGTCCTTTTCATCCTTTATGACACACCATTTTTTGTGGTGTTCTTGGAACCGTCTTCTCTCTATGAATTCCATTCCCTGAACAGTACCTATCAAACTCTTTGCTGCAATATTCACCTCCATTGTCTGATCTGAGACACTTCAACCTTTCTCCTGTCTAATTTTCAACCAAAGCTTCCCATTTCTTGAAACTATCAAATACATCGGATTTATTTTGAATAAATAAATCTAGGTTTTTCTGGTTGCATCATCAATAAAAGTAACATAATAGCGAGAGCCACTGAGAGATGATACCTGAGAAGGTCCCCATACATCTGTATGCACAAGTTCTAATTTTTCGCTCTTATTTTCTTTCCCAACTCTGAGGAATCTGACTCTCTTATGTTTTCCATAAACACAATTCTCACATAATTTTAAATCAACATGCTTCAAACCTAGCAACAAATTTTTGAGTGAAGAATCTACATCCCCTTCTCACTCATGTGCCCATGCCTATGATGCCACAATGTCGTATCTTCTCCTGTAGAGGTTAAAGCATTAACAAAATTAGAAATACCATTTCTTAAATACAATGTACCAACCTTTTCTATTTTTTTATATTACCAGGGATCCTTTAGTGACCTTCCAAGTTTTATCTGTAAAAGTAGTTACACAGCCTTCACCTCCCAACTGCCCTGTTGAAATTATATTTTTCTTCAGATCTGGAACATGCCTTACCTCCTTCAATAGCCATTGATTTCCATTCTGTTGTTTTATGAAAAATATACCCATTCCAATGATTTTACAGGGTTTATCATCGCCCAATCGAACTTGTCCAAAATCGCCTCGAACATAATCATGAAAAATTTTCCTATCAGGTGTGGCATGGAATGAGGCCCCTGAATCTACCACCTAGGCATCAATAATATTTTCTATTGAAAGAATCAAATCATCTTGCAACACATCACCTATCACATTCACCTCATGATTATTTTCTTGCTGTGCGTCTCCTTCTTTTCCCTTATGAAACTTGCAGCATTTCTTCAGGTGTCATTTCTTCCTGCATTTCCAGCACACTATCCCCAATCTGGACTTGGATCTACCTTTCCTTGACTTACTGCGATATCCTAGGGTCTTTCCTCTTTCCATTTTTCTTACCCTAGTATCTGTAGTCAAAGAACTACCTGATGTCTCATCGGAGCTTTTCCGTCACATTTCCTCTCAAAGGATTTCACCGACAACATCATCAAACTTTAAAGTACTAGATCAAGAGACAAAGTTACTAATGGCCACATATAAACCATTCCAACTTTCTAGCAATGAACATAGAAATAATAGAGCCCTAACTTCATCATCAAAAGCTATCCCTATAGAACTTCACTGACTGGTAATTGTATTAAATTCATTTAAATGATCAACAATAGATCCAGCTTTTGACATCTTCATATTAAATAAATGCTTCATAAGAAATACCTTGTTTGAGGCTGAGGGCTTTTGATATAGTTTGGCCAATGCCTTCATTAAACCCTCTATTGTTGTTTCCTTTGAAATATTAAAGGCTATCGATGCCACTAGGAACAACCATATTGTTCCAAGTGCCTTTCTATCAAGAATATCCCATTATGTCTGTCATACTCGTCAGCTTCTTTGTCTTTCCGCTCAATGGTAGGTACAGATCTCTCTGGTACAAATAATATTCCATCTACATCTTCCACAGATGGTAGTTTTGGCCGTTACTTTTTTCGACCCTAACCAGGAACCCTTCTCTCCCGCGAGTTCATCAGCGAGATAGACCTTCAGCTCTTATACTGGTTGTTAGAAAATTATATATTATAGAGAAATGGAACACATAAAATATATTGTAGAAATATAAACACATAAAACACATAAAACAAGAGAGATACAGATATACGTGGTTCACCCAATTTAGGATATGTCCACGAGAAACACCTAGTCCTTCCTTTTATATTATCCAACAAACTAAAGAGATACAACCTAGAACAGATATGCTATAATTCCCTCTTTTCTCTCACACAATCTGCTCTCTCTTTCTCACTCAGAATACAAATCTACATAGACACAATACAATTCCCTCATATATAGCGAGGGGTTTCCCTCTAGGGAAAAAAAACCCTAAATTAAACATAACTTCTATTGTCAGATCTTTGCCTAATAAATGGCCTAGATTGACTACAAAATTACAACAATTTACAAGGAAATTCTACATCTATTTTTAGCTTCGGGGCGCTTCCCCCGATCCCCTGCCGAGGGGGGCTCCTAAACATCGTTGCCCCCTCCCCACCCCCCCCCGGGGACCCCCCTTGCAACGCAAATATTACGGGCGGTGTTGCTGCCACATTACGAACTGGGGTCCAATGTGGTGATACCTTTGAATAAAGAAGATAATCAGGCTCCACTCCCAACATCATGTGCCAACTCTTTTCAAACATTCCACCAATTAGATTTGGCCGAAAATTTCCCACCATGTGGTGGTTTCTAGGGGCACTGCATCACTCATGATGCCACCATTGACTGATGTGTGCCACTGAGTGTGAAAAAGCGTCACGTGCCATTCATTAATAGGTCCATTTTATTGAAAAATTATATGTTTCCATGTGTCATCATTTGGTTGCATCGATAAGACTAGTTAAATATCACACATCTTTTCTTTCATCTAATTGTTGAAGTGTTGCGAGTTTTTTTTATTAGCTCAAGGATGAAAACTACTTAGTGGTGTTAAAGAGTGAATAGGTTTTCACGCCCAATGTCATGGATTAATTGGTCAATGATGAATCTAACCAGAACATGCACACTAGTTAACGAATTTGTTGTTTATATTTTTCCCTAAAGTTTGGGCCCTTTATTAATATTGAAACTTTAATTGGCTATAACTTCTCATCTAGGAGGAGTATTTTGGTGTAGTATATACCGTTGGAAAGGTATCAACGAGACCTACATAACCATGTATTTTTAGTCTCTTTTGAGAATCATATCATCATCAAAAACCAAATAAAATTCAAATTCCTTTATCTTCCTATAAAAGATCCAACAATCATAATACTTTATGAAGAGTCTTGTTGCTTCCTTAGGCCTCATGAATGACATTGCTCCTATCTCAAGAATTCCCTTTTACATCAATGGGAACACTATGTGCGACAAGTTTCTAATTGGGAGCATAGTTCTCTAGCCATAGACACAAAAACAAAAGAACTCGCCAACATGGTAGCATCAAGATTCACGTCAAAGACTTTGATATCTAGTGTTTCTAGTTTTTCAACTGCAAGCATTATTCATGTAGATTGTTCATCACCTATTGAGGAGGAAGACTTTCACCGAATGGATTATTTTTTCATAGTGAAAATAGGGAAATATTAAAGGGAAAATCTAGGAAGAGAGAGATTGCACAAAAATATGAGCCGCTAGTGCAACAACATTAATATGGGATGCATCTAAAGACACTGATGAAGAGCCAACTAGAAGATTTAATGGTAGCATTTTCTTTATCAAACATATGGTATATCAATAACTCGAGTAAAATCATCAATCGTAAGATGATAGAGTGGCTTAATTGGATGAATAATTGAATAAGAAACATGAATAATTTGAAGAACAAGTAAGACTAAGGAGATCAAAAGCACAATGAAAACACTTAGAGTAGATGAAATATCTAGAACAAGGGCTGAGGAAAGAAATTACCACGATTTAACAAATTTCTATTTTTTTTTTTTATAAAGTAAATGATGCATAAATAACCTAACTACCACTTCAAATAGAGGAGTTAAGAAATGCTATAAATGATATCATCAAATTTAAGAGAGAAACCACCAAAGCTAATAAGTAACTCCAACAAGTTATTTTTTTTTTTTTTTTGCTGGGATTTAAACTAAGTTCAAGATCAATTGGATTTGGTGAATAACTTATTTAACAACATCACAAACACATAAAATAAGCTATATTAGGTTCAAGATAACTTCATCTAGATATCATCTTAGAAGGTTAAGTCCAAGGAAATCCCTCACAATCTTCCATGAATTTATGATATAGAAAAGTTGAAAGTATAAATTTCTTTAAGAAGCTAAAAATAAAATTTAAAACAATCTAAGACATTACAGAATTAAGCAGAAGAATCCTACAACTCATGGATTAACTTAACAATTAAAATTTTTCAAGATATGGAATCACCTAATGTTCCGTTTTCATATGGATCAATTAAAGAAAAATCCTTCATTGCTAATGTACAAAGACACAAAAAAGTCCTAGAGGATCGAATTGAACAACTAGAGAAGATTAATGTTGGGACCATTGGTTTTTTTAGTCAAACCACAAGGTTATTATTTCATTTCCAGATAGCCACTTCTAGATTTTTGTAGGAACTACATGATGTAGAAGGAAATATATTTCAATGTGGAATCAATATAAATTTAGAACCACCGATATTAACATCCAAAATATTAGAAATAAACTCCCAATGGAAAACACCTATGGAATATCCTCTTCCAACCAAACCTTCAGTTGAAGATAAATTAACACAAGTAGAAATAATTCATATAAGATCCTAATGGTATTATCTGTCCTTGGAATTTTTTTGTATAATGAATCCTTTCTATTGAAAGTTAACATGGAGAACCTTTAGTTTATTCTTTTATAGTATTATTTAAGAGAATTACCAAGAGCTTAGAAAGGGTTCTAAGTTTTCTAGAAAAAGCTTTAGGCATTGTTGTACGAGTTATATTTGGGGAATAAAGGAGCCATCAAAGATTTTTCTTCTTATGCAGAAACAAGTGTGGTACTGTTATTGGCATTTGTTTATTACTTTATGAAATCAAAACCCTATATGTTTTCTTAGTCAATTTACACTTTCATGTATGTGGATAGAATGTGACTGTACTATTGCTAGGAAATATTCTTAAATCATGATATATTTATAACTTATTAAGTGAAAATTTATGTATGGATACTGTAGTTCTCATGTTATCATCTGACTAGTTATGTGATACATGTGCTGTTTGTAGCTGAGCTTTATAATTGTGTTGATTTGATGATCAAAATCTCTTTTCGTAACAAATTAATTTTAATAGATACATAGTTTTAATTTGCTCGCAAGATAGGCTATATTGGTAGTTTAGAGTAAAATATTTGTTTTTCAAGCACTTATAGTAGGACAATTAGTTTTCATTCCTATATTATTGACAAAATTTATAATTTTTAGGTGCTTCTTTTTGAAAGTCTCCAATCAAGGAGAAACACCCCTTAGTGGTAACTACACCCACATATCGGTGAGGATTTCCATACCAAATAAGTATAGTTCTAATTGGGACTTGAACAAGTAATCTCTCCTATTGTTGGCTTGACCAAATCCAACCATCAATATACCCCTATAATCAATTTCTATCATTACTAGCATCTAATAAATTCTTTTATTTTGTATTTAAATTGTATTCTCTCTTATTTATGGAGACAATTTTAAAATAATTCACATTAATTAAAAAAGTAATATTTATTTAAAAATTTAAATACACCAATTCACTTACTTCATTTATTGTAACTAAACCATCTATATTTTCTATCCCTATAGATTCTATAAGATACACATTAAAATTCATCACATTTAATAGATTTTATTGGAATTTTAAGTGGTTATTACTTAAATTGAGTTTTTATGGGGAATTTAATAATAATAATAATAATCTAATTTTAAGTTCATGGCCAAGTTAGACATCAAATCGGTGTATGAGACACCTTTTTTTGTGGGACAAGAGACTCAATCTTTATGCAACAATTTGACTACTAAAGTCCAATAATATGGTTAATGATATCCTCATTTCTGAATACATTAGAAAATATTATTATTCCTACACAAGGACTATAATTTTCCCTTGACAAGGTTAATCAATGTGTAAAAAAGCTCCATAAAAATGTTCTCATAGTCACCTTATTTTTGTGGAAAAATGATCTAAATAACAAAAGTATAAATCAAAATTTCAAATGTTTAAGTGTTTATCTTAGCCATCATTTAGTAGGAGGGCCCTGGTTGCTGTCACCAACTCCTCCATGCGGTGGTGGCATGGTATTTCGTACCAAAATAGGGAAAATAATATATATCTCCCCCTACCACATGAGCTCTACTTGTTTTAAGACATGTGGAATATATATGGTTGGTGGAGAGGGTCAATGGTTTCATTTGTTCCTATGTCCATTGACTCATCTATCGCTAGTTTTGTTTCTTCATGTGGTGAATCCAATCAGTGGTTGTAGTCAATGCTATTCTTAATCCATTCATTGCAAATTCCTTTACAACTCTCTTGAAACTCTCTTGTTATTTTGTGTGTTTCTTCTCATTTTGATGATTTATTTACTGTTGTGGAAATTTAATACATATATGTTGGTGAGGGATTCCCACTTGTCATGTTACTAATGGGGTTGCATGGAGTCTTGGTTCCATTATTTGTGTTTTCAAGCCTTTTTGGGTTTTTAATGTTTCTTACATTCATATTTTTCTTGCACTATTATTTTATTTATTCACTTATCTATCCTTAGTTTTATGGCTTCTTGTCATGAATGGTAGTATCCACTACTCTAGCTCGTTCATCATTACAATCACCTTTGTAGTTTTATTTTTGTTCTATGTGTTTCTTCTTGTTTCGGTGGTTTATTTGTTGCTATGGATTTCTAATATTGTTGTGTTGATGGTAGGGTTCAATTGAGGTTTGAATCCATGGTTTCTATTTTCAAATCCTTAATAGTTTGTAGTGAATACAAATAGTAGCAAGGTGAATGTCCTTAATGGTTTCCCATCCTTTCTTGTCATTGACCATGGATTTGATGCTACCTCCTTTGTCACTTTGGATTCATTGAATTATGATGTTAGTAGTATCACCATATTTTGTGTTGGTGGAAAGAGTGAATGTAGGATCACCTCTATTATTTGTGTTGGTGATCTATTATTTGTTGAGAATGAAATGGTAGCTTGGGGTGGGATTGAACATCATTTTTGGGTTATTTAGTTTTGTGAGTTTATATTGTTGGTTCATTTGTTTGTTCCTGTCTTGGTTGTTCAACAACTCACGTGTCATTGTGAATGCACTTGCATTTGTGTTGTTCGTTTTTTCTTTCTTCACATTTGACTAGTTTGTCCATTATCAGATAGTTGTGATGTTTATGTCTTGGTGGCAAGTAGATGTGGTGATGTATTATTGGTTGTTTTGATGGTGGTAGGATTTTAAGTAAGCTCCATTCCATCATTTGTGTTGTGGATATTTTTTTGGTTAATATTGAATGTGGTTTTTCTTCCTATCATCATGGATTCAAAATTTCCTCTTTATGTTTATATTTTGGTCATCAAGGTGTTGGTGGCAAGAGCGAATCACAATAGCCTCCACTACCTTCTACAACAAAAACAATTATTAACAAAACAAAAGAAATGGATAAAGAAATTTCTCCTTTGATATGAAAATATAAAATAAAAATGGGAAGGAAAACATAGTAGTTTATACTCTCTTGCAAAAGGATGAATATGTATTGTCATTTGCGATCTTAATTATGGTTCTTGAATATTTAAATGGAATACAATGTGAGAACAAAATAAACTCATAAACCTGCTCCATAATCAATAACCCAAAACAAAAATCCAAATTTGAATGGGAGAATGTTGTCCTTTGGTATAAGGGAAGAATCTATCTAAGTCCAACCTCAAAATTTAAGTCCAAATTTCTAAACAAGTCCCATGACTTATCAAAAACATGACACATTGGCTTTTTCAAGGCTTACCATAATGCACGTCAACCATTCTTTTGAAAGGGGTGAATGGGAAAATTTGGAGATATGTAGCAAAGCATTATCTAAACCAAAGAAATAAAAGTGAAATGCTATGATCCCAAGGTTTCTCCATTCCTTACTGTTGAAGGCTCAAAAAATCAGGACTCCAATAAGGGGGATAACCACCCGATTCGGATCTTAAGACAACTCCTTTTCCATTTGGAATAGTGGCTCCGACTAGGGATGATGAGACCAGTTTGTAAATCTATTTACAATGCGTGTGCTAACAGGATGATGTTTTTCCTTTTGGGGTTTTAAAGGATGAATAATTATTCTAATCTTACTCTATCTTTTAATTATCATATGCAAGCTATAATAATCAAAGAAAACATCTACGTTTAAGACAATCCCAGGAGTAATGTTTACATATGCGATCTAAAATAATTTCTGAAAGAGACTGATAATGAAGATCATTCAATCACAATAAGAAGAGAATCCATTTAAAAATGATTGTTTCATATAAAAAGTTAGCCAAAACAATATGAGAAATATATCACATAAAGAGTCATTCACATATTCAACCTAGAGAGTAAGTCATCACCATACAAAAGTGCAATAATGATAACTAAATATTTAAACTTTCATATATAAATAACGGAAAATGATTTATTGCTTAACACACAAGTAAAAAAGCATTAAGAGATAAAACTACCATTTGTAATACGTCCTACTCATGAGCTCCAACAATATTGATCTATCTTAAAATCACTTAACATCAACAAAGAGTACAAAAGTGCAATTTCAGTAGCAGATGTTAAACCCAAATAGAAAAAAAATCTTGTTCCATTGATTTTATCAAAACCTTCTCAGTGGGGGGCAAGATGCATGTTCTGAAGAATGTTTTTGATAAAACTCTGGACCCCTCTCTAAATGCATGAGAGGGGTTTAAATACTAATCTATGAAATCTAAAAATAAATATTACAAAAATAGATGAGGAGGTTTAAACGACCTGCCTCATTTTAAGCAATAATAACAAAAACAAAAATAAAATATAACTATGACTAATCTTGTATCTGATTCTTTAGATCACAAATATCCAGCATTGGTTTTAAGAGTGTTTGTTAGCGACTTCAACTTTTAACTGTCTTGCAAATACGACATTGGTGAGAGCTGGCACTATCTTCTCAACGAAAGTCATCAAGCACTTCAGGGTCATCCATTAGCTGTGTAGTTTCACAAGGTACTACCATTATGCTTCCCAGTTCAATCTGTTTACCTGTTTAATTGCCTCTGCCCTTTCCTCCAATGCTTGTTTCCATACTCCTTGAAGTTGTTGTGCTTTTGGAAGAAAACCAGGGGTAGTTTCTGCTACCAAATTAGCCTTGTGTAGATTTTCATTTACGGATTCGATGACATTGTTTGTTGCTACCGCCGCATCCTCCATTGCCTATTCTACCTCCTTTAGCTGAGAATCCCATTTCGCAAATAAAATTTCTTTGTGCGATTCATCAATTTTGGGCATGTATTCTCTTTTCCCTTCTTTATATTTCTACCAGTTTAAGAATTTTGAGACTTTCTTAAAAATTGAATCATATTCAAGTCGTAATTCCACACTTGATTTGTAATATTATTGCTCATTTCGTAGTGGGAATTCCACTGCGAATTCTTATGGCATAATAGTTCTTTTTGTTGCAAGAGACATGAATTGAGACAAAGTGCCTCTGTGATAAACTCTTTAATTTTGGGATCATATTTATGCAGTTCTATTATATTCTGTAACTGTTTTTCTTTACTAGCCAAACTGCTTTGATGTGCCAATTGCATTTGCTGAAGTTTTGCCAACTGTGTTTCAGCTTGTTGGTTTATGCTGACCTGCTGTAACTGTTGTTCCAAAAACAAAATCCTATCTTCTTTTTCTTTAAGCAATGATTGTACCTCTGTTGCTTTGTCAATAGTTGCTGAAGCGTACGCGCCTGCGACCTGTGAGAGCCTAGTGAGATTTGCAGGTAGGTCTATAGACGGGTCTTTCCAAAGAACATCTAGAGGTTCATCCTCAGGAGTGAGCACAAAATCCAAATTTCTTTTCTTTCTTTTCCTTCTAACGACGGCTTTATGTTGAGGGTTACAGAATACATCTAGAGGAGGAATTTCCTCTATTCTTAGTACAATCTTAGATGAGGAGCAATAGTGATGTGCTCTATTTCCTGAGTGTTAACAACCCTTTCTATTACCATTTCTGTGGTCATCTCTTTTGGATTTGTTGGTGGCTTTGCGCTTTGTTCTTCTGCATTAAGTATCTTATTAAAAATTTCCCATTCTCCTTTGAGATCAATTATGAGATGCTCTGCTTTCTTTGTAAGGGGAGTGGAGGCTTCAACTTGTTTTTTGACCCAAGTCCGCTAATCAGACTTTGGTGTACACTGGGCCATGTCTTTTATTGACTCTTTTCTTTTACTGTGTTCATCCTTAGATTGATCGCCAAAATTTTCTGCTAATTCTTTTTCAAAACTTGTTTTGGACTTCTCTTTTGAATCTTCACTAATGCTTACGCTGGCGGTAGGATTCCTTACTGGTTCGATGAGTAATTGGTCCAATTGGACCTTAGAAAACCTCTGTTTTTTGTATTTCTCAAAATTTTGGAGACCTTCCTGGTCAAAAAGAATTCATGTTGTATGCTGAACTTCTTTGAAGGTGTTCTTCTGCAGAAAAACATCATCAAAGGGATCTTTTTCATGGGAAAATACTTTTATTTTAACCATTGTAGTAAAATCTTTTACAATGCCAAAGGGATCATATTTCCTTCCCGGGAACTTGGGTAGTTGTAAAGATAATACATTATTAACTTCTTTGAAAGCATGACCTAATTCATGCAATGCAAATGCTCTGCATGCTACAGGAAATTGAGGCCAAATGGCCTTCTTGGAATCTTTCAATACTTTTCTCATCCCCCCCCCACCGCATGTTTGATAGGCTATCTCCGTAGCCATTAGTTTGTCTAGGACGTAAAAAGGTAGCATATGGGGTGAAGCAATGCTGAAAAACACTCTGATATACATGAATAATTCTTCCCTGAAGCATCTCGCTATGGGGAGAATATCTACCTCAGCTTCTTGGGAAAATCTTGGGGCATCTCTGTTGTAGATTTTTTTATGAATCGAGAGTATAACTCCGTGATAAATTTTGAAGAAATGTGGCACAAAATTTGATTCCCACATGAATTTGTGATAAATTTGAATGGGAAGTGGATTTTGAACGGTCCACTTCCATCTCATAACAGGAAATTTGGAAACAAAACAAACAACGTCCATAACATAGGCACTCATACAAAATGGAGGGTAAACCCTCGAAGCAATGCTTCTTTTCTTCTGTATTATAAAACCGCAATGGCTAAATTATCTGACAGTATTTGGGCTCAATTCATTATTGTGGCATTGATAACTACATCCAATAGTGGTAACCATTCTGATGAAAATTTGTTGTTGCCTGGTTTGCCAAATAGTCTACATAACATAGCAGTGACAAAACAGTAAGGGGAACAAAGAGAACCAGTGGCGTACATACCATTTTTATCTTTTTTGAGTCTCTCCTCATTTTTTGACCAGTGCTTAGTTCATTCTGCCAAGTCTTCATTGTCCTTGGCGAATTTCTCGAGAAAGTGCTTGTTGTAGATGGCATGGGGTTCTGGTAAATGGTACATGAGCGTTAGGTTATCTGGGGTTCACGATCCCATGACTTCTTGGCTTGCTGTCTTGAATTCTCTATCAGATATGTCCGCGTCATCTATAATCCACTTAACCATGTTGGTATAAGGGTGTATCTTTGGTCTTGCGGCAATGCAGTGTAGAAATGAGCATGCAAGTTCAGTCAGGGACGCATCAGACGAGCCGCGTCCATCCGCTGTAACTGTTACTTCCATAATTCTGGGTTGTTCCTCCTCCAATAACTGATACATAGTTTCCCACGTAGATGTTCCTACATCTTGATTACAGGTAGTGTCTGTGAACAATGGGGTCATTTCTGACTTTTCAGAAACGGGTGCCTTTCTTTTCTTCACCATTTCTTTGTATGTTCTACTCTGTGTGTTCTTCCTGAAAGTTGCAAGCAGAGAGAAAAATATGATAAAAATGATAATGAACGCAAAAATAATCAATAGAAGGATGAAAATAAGGTGACGAAGGGTCTTTAATTCTAAATCATATCAAAAGATATCAACTTGCGTCAAATGGTCCTTTACACTGATCCTAATCATTCTTTTAATAAATGATAACTAATGAACCATTATGGTTAACTTTAATGTTCATAACTTTACATCAAAAGTTGGGAAGTACTCTCCTAGAACCTAAGCCCTTTGAGTTACGATAAAAGTGATTTTGCGATTTGCTTCGCAATATCACAAAACTTGTTTTTGTTAAAACCCACCACTACATGAGTTGCTACGATATGCAATTTGCGAGATGCTATCGCATTTCACAATTTTTGCTTATGCTTTGTGAAGTGGCACCGCATGTTTGAAATTGCAATGCAATAAGGTTATAGAATTTTATGATCTTTCATTTTCGCAAATCACATTTTCAAAGGGTAACTTTTATAAGGGAAGTCTGTCGTAATTGTTTTGCGATGCGAGAATAATCCTCTTAAAGCGGGTTTTTTAGAGGTTACTTTAATATTCACGACTTTCTGTTATAAAGTTATTCTTAGGATTTTTGATTATGTTGCGATTTTTATAAGAAATTTATAGTTTGTGAAGTTTTATGCGCTTAAAGTATGAAAAGGTAAATTTCCATGTTTTAGCAAGTTCCACTTTGAGATCTTATTTTATTCTAAAAACATGAAAGACATGATTAAATGCTAAGTTTTGATTTTTTTGGAAGTGTCTCCATTTATTAATGTTATTACTAACACTAATAAATGGGGGTTTTTTGATAAGCACGACAATTGGCGATTCACTTGGAAGAACCAGTTATCTTTGAGGGTTTTTTGAATTTTCTAGAACTTCCAAAATGGAGATGGTTTTGAAAATGAAACTTCATTGTACAAAATATTAGGAAAATAGTGCTATTTATTAATAACAACATCTTGTTCTAACTATCTTTATTCTGATTGTCTTCTTCTCAGAGTTAGTCATTTTACTCATATCAGTCATTAGTTGGTTGTAAAGATAAAAACAAAAACATCTCTTTAGATTAGTTTTGGTGTACTCATTTGTCGTAGGTAGAGCCTCTGCTGCCAGCAAGCGTTCATAACCTCAATAGGGTTACCTGTAACCCAGCAATGATCCAGTGTCCCATTTGAGAAGACTGCATTTTTCAAAGATAAATCCTCATATACACTTATTGCTTTTTCTTTTCTTATTTCTCTTTTAATTCTTAAAGAACAATGTCTTGGTTTGGTGGCCAAAATTGACAGTGCCATTCACTTGATATATAACTTAACTGAACAAGCTGGCTCGTGATGAGACCCCTTGTCTTTTGATTGAAACAATCTCGAGCCATTACCTTGTTTTGATATTCAGTATGGTAATGTCAGTGAGTTATAATATTTATGATCATGATAAGACGGCTCTTGATGAGACCTCTTATTCTTTAAGTTTAAGGTGTATAATTGGATTACTCCTTGAATCTTGCAAATTCCTTGAGTGGGGGGGAAATCATTGGTTCCTTAAGAATTCTCCTCGATGACAATTGTAGAGTTTAAAAATAGCTTTTCCACAGAGAGTCTTTGTTTTGTTATTGATACCTTTTGTGGTTGATATAATGAAAACTTCTTCCTAAGGTTGTTTCTAACCAAAACTTGGATAGTTGAAACAGAAGAATAGGCAATTTTTTTTGAAATAATAGCACTTACCCATATGTTTCATAAATGGAGATTAATTTTCATAATCACTCCCACTTATACAAGCGAAAAACAAAATTGAAATGAGACAATATTCTTTTCATGGAAACCAAAAGTGAACACTCTCAACTTGTTTTATTATCAAAAGAAAACTTAACTAGAACTATAATCTACAAGAATAGAAGAGATCGTATTCTATGGAAAATATTTCTTTAGGATCTGTCCGTTAATAGGTAAAGATTCTCTTTTCCTTGCTAAATATTGTAACATGAAAGTTGATGGGCCAATGAGTTCGACAATCTAGAATGGTCCAAGCCACATCCGTTGGAATTTAGTATGCTTTCCTTTTTCTTCATGGGCTTTATCCCATTTTAATATTAAGTCTCCAAGTTGAAAATATTTTCTAGACACTGAGTTTGAATCAAAAGAAGCTTTCACTAATTGTTGATGATGCGCGTGGGTAATTCTAGCCTTTTTTCGTTCCTCTTCAAGTTTAAGGGTCTACAATTGTCTTACTTTCATGGATGAGGAAGGAGTTTCTTCAATTAATTGAACTAAGGCTAGAGAAGGAATAGCTAGATTTGTTGGTAAGACCACTTCTTTCCCATAAACTAAAAAAAAAGGAGAAATTCCAATGGAGGTTTTTTGAGTTATTCGATTTGCCTGGATAGCATATATTAAAGACTTATGCCAGTTCCTATGGTTTTGATCAATATTCTGTTTAATAAGGTTTTTGTTTGTTGATTCGGCCAACCCATTTCCTTATGGATAATAATTAGTAGAATTTTTAAGTTTAAAACCTCTTTTGAGCGCAAATTCTATCATAGCATTGCCTGAGAAATATTATGCATTATCAAACATTAAAGCAACAAGTAAGCCAAATATGGTGATTATGAATTGATCTATAAATTCGATGATAGTCTCAGAGTTGGCTATCTTGAGTGGAACTGCTTCTACC
>APFE030004486.1:35598-61807 GCA_000404065.3 Pinus taeda
TAACATGAAAGTTGATGGGCCAATGAGTTCGACAATCTAGAATGGTCCAAGCCACATCCGTTGGAATTTAGTATGCTTTCCTTTTTCTTCATGGGCTTTATCCCATTTTAATATTAAGTCTCCAAGTTGAAAATATTTTCTAGACACTGAGTTTGAATCAAAAGAAGCTTTCACTAATTGTTGATGATGCGCGTGGGTAATTCTAGCCTTTTTTCGTTCCTCTTCAAGTTTAAGGGTCTACAATTGTCTTACTTTCATGGATGAGGAAGGAGTTTCTTCAATTAATTGAACTAAGGCTAGAGAAGGAATAGCTAGATTTGTTGGTAAGACCACTTCTTTCCCATAAACTAAAAAAAAAGGAGAAGTGCCAATGGAGGTTTTCTGAGTTATTTGATCTGCCCAGATAGCATACATTAGAGACTTATGCCAGTTTCTATGATTTTGATCAATAGTCTGTTTAATGATTCTAATAAAGTTTTTGTTTGTTGATTCGGCCAACCCATTTCCTTGTGGATAATAATTAGCATAATATTTAAGTTTAAAACCTCTTTTGAGCGCATATTCTATTGTAACATTGCCTGAGAAATATGATGCATTATCAAACATTAAAGCAGAAGGTAAGCCAAACCTGGTGATTATGAATTGATCTATAAATTCGATGATAATATCAGAGTTGGCTATCTTGAGTGGAATTTCTTCTACCCATTTTGTAAAGTAGTCAGTAGCTATAAGGATGTACATATGCTATTTAGACAAATGAGGAACATTCTCATCTATTATATCCAATCCCCATTGTTCAAATGGTTGATCGATGCTGACCTGCTGTAATGGAAACGATGGTTTCTTTTGTCTTCCGGTAGTAAACTGGAAAATCTTACATCTCCTTACATAGATATGTGCATCTTTAAATAAAGTTGGCTAGTAGTAGCCAGTGCACAAGATTTTATGTGTTGTTGCATCTCTTGCATAGTGTTCTTGTGCTGGCTCATCACGAGGTTCCTGCAATACCTTTTCTACTTCAGATTTCTCAAGGCATCTAAGGAGAACAAAATAATAATTCATTCTAAAGAGTATATCATTGACAATTTGAGATTGTTTAGCTTTTAGCCTCAGGGCCCTTTTCTTTGTGTAATTCAAATGTGGAGGAGCATATCCATTTTTTAAATAGAACATGATATCAACATACCTTGATTTAGAGTCATTTAGGCTTACCTAATATACTTGTACTTCACTATCTGGAGACTGTGTTTTTGATATGTGCTATGCTCCTACTAACATCCTGCAAAAACCTTGACCTTTTACAATATTTGCTGGTTTAATTTCAGCGTCATATTCTTGCAGGGTTGTGACCCAATTTTCCCTCTTTTCACCCACATCTGTTTGAACCAAAAGATTTATTACCACTGGAAATGGTACTATTATTTTGGTGAGTCTTGAGAAGGAAGGGTCTGAAGTGTTTGATTACTTTGAAAACAACATACACCTATTTCTCAACATCAAAGTAATTTAATTCAGGTCCTTGTAAGTTTGAATTGAAGAAGGCAATTGGGGCCTCGGCTTTATCTTGATTCACTTGTGAGAGTATGACAACATATGATTTCTCGGAGGCGAATGTATATAGAGTGAAAGGATCAGAAAAGTTTGGAGTCGCTAGAGATGGGGCATTTATAATTGCTTGTTTTATCAAGCTAAACGCCTCATGTTCTGCATGACCCCATTTGAAGAGAGAGTTTTTCTTTATCATGGCTTGGAGAGGTGACACGATTCTTGAGAAGTCAAGGAAAAACCTTTTAACAAAATTGATCTAACCAAGGAAAGACTACATTGCTTTTTTATTATGGGGTAAGGATATCTCAGACATTTCCTTGATCTTATCTGGGTCAATATGGATTCCTGATTTGGATACTATGAATGCAATAAGTTTTCCTTCACTCAATGCAAAACAATATTTTTTTGGATTAAGCGAGATTCCATATTTTTGACAACGTTGGAAGATTTGTTTTAAGTCCCTAAGATGATTACTTCTTTTTTTAGAATATATCGTTATGTTTTCTAAGTAGATCACCACTGAATTGTTTACTAACCCTTTAAACACAATGTCCATGGCTCTTTGAAACATGGCATCGACATTGATTAACCCAAATGGCATCTTTTGATACGCGTAAGTGCCCCATTTGGTTCTAAATGTAGTTTTTAATTGATCATCGGGGTGGATCAAAATTTGATTATACCTTGAAAAGCCATCTAAAAAGATTAATTCAGACCCTGCGACCGATTCTAATATCTGTTCCATAGGAGGCAGTGGAAAATTATCCTTTTGGCAAGCTTTATTGATATTTTGAAATTCAATACAAATCCAAATATCACTGTTTGTCTTTTTGACTGGGACCAGGTTGGAGACCCATCTGGAATGCCTAAAGGGAAAAATAATCTTGGCTCTTAATATTTGTTCAACTCATATTTAATCCGGCTTTCCAAATTAGGATGTATTTTCCTCAATTTCTGCTAAACAATATTTTCATTAGAGATCATCAGAATTGTATCCTGTATAATTAAAGTGTCGTAGGTTTTAAGATCATCATAATTCTAGGCAAAGAAACTCTTGTATTATTTCAGCAATCGAATGAAAGCTAATTCTTCCTCAGATGTTAGGCCAAGAACTAGGTTGATGTTCTGTGGTTTCATGTCTATTCCCAGATTTACTAATTCATATCTCAGAGTTGAACTCCAGAGTTTTGAATTGGTGGATCGTTTAAATCTATCCTTTAAGTCATATAGGTCCTCTAACTTGACTACGAATTTTGGTATAGCGTTATTGCTATTTTCTTGTTCTCGCTGTTTGTTGGTCTTCATCAATTATCTGATTATTGTAAGAGCCTTTTGAAGTTAGAAAACTCATAATATCAAGGTCATTATTGAAAATTCTCCAATTGGTAATGTTATCAGGAATAGAGGGTCTAAAGATTAATTCAATTGAGAATCTGTCTGGGCTATAGTCCTCTAATGGAATAAGCTTGGAAGCTACATTAGCAAGGAGATCAGCACTAGCGTTTTGGAGTCTTGGAATGGATGAAATATTAAATGCTGTAAAGTGTGAGGTCAGGTCTTGTACTAAATATTGATAGTGTTTCAAATGTCCCAACAGAAAATGTATAGTATTTCTTACATGTTTAATAACAATCTCAGAGTCTCCAAATACTTGTAGGTATTTGATATTAAGCCCAATTGCTTTGTATAACCCTTGAACTAATGCTTCATATTCAACAGTATTGTTTGTGCAATCGAATTCAAGTCTACATGTTAACATGGTTTTTTCTCCTTTTGGACTAACTAATATACAACCTACTCCTGCTCCATCATTAGATTTAGAACCATCAAAAAATAATTTCCAAAACAAAGTTTTATTTACAGGTTTATCTACAAAATTAATGCATCTAGAAGTGTCTGTTTAAGAGAAATTTTCTATCTGAGATAAAATGGAATTTTCCAAAAAAGGTGAAGTATGAGCATTGAAATTCCCTAAGAACGAATCAACAAAATAGTTTCCAATTATGTTGCTATACACTACAGGCTCGTTTTCTCCTTCTAACTCTGTCATTATATACTTTTGGTGTCTTTCTCATTCAACTTTGATCTGATTTGGGTTGCCATCGTAGGGGAGCCACATATGAGACTAGTCGTCACAAAGTAATTATGAAGCTTTTCTAACCAATCCCTACTGAGGATTAGTCCATAAAATTCAGGGATGCTTGCGACAAGTATATCAATAACTTGACATACCTTTGGGTTTGAAAAAAGTCTTATGGTCACTTGATTAAGTTCACCGATGACCTCTACTTGAGACCGATCTAGCTGTACTATTTGTACTGTAGATTTTTGAGGTTGGACATTTAACTTTGCGCAAACTGTCTTAGGTAAAATGTTAGATGATGCACCAGAATCCACTAGACAGTTATGCAAATTTTTATTGAAAACTTCAAAAGTAAGGAGAAATAGCGGATTATGGGATTTTTATCTTCCCCCAATAAGAGCAATGTTAGTCGGATCGAATTTATTTGAAATGCCAGTCGGAGGCCTTCCCATTTCATGAGTAGCTTGTGAAATTACAGCGGCAGGGAGAGGCATAGTAGGTACTGCATTTATCTCTTTCAAGAGTAATTTCTGTTGATGCTTTAACTTGCTGAGCTCATGAAGAGTAATGTTTGCTATGGTTTTCTTCATATCTTCAACAATGTTATATTCCATTTCATCTGAGTTGATAAGCGTTCTGGATGAAGTTGTTGAATCAATTGGACTGGGTTTGTCTGAGTAGACTTTAGTGAGGATTTCTTACCTACAATTTTATCCTTGGGAGTCAGACTTGGGTTTTTTTTTTTAGCATTAGATTGTGGAGGATCAAGTTGATTTCTACTTATAGTGGCAATAGGTAATACATCTTGATCTTCCTCTTCTGGAAGAATGAAGTCCCACATTCCTTGTAATTCTACGATTTCATCATCATCGGTTTTTCCTCATTTGAAACTCCTTCCTCTTCCCCTTCTGGTTCTGCATTTGTTATAACATTTGGAGGTTTAGGATTAGTTGAAGGACTTCTTTTAAAGGGTTTAAAAGGATTCTTGGAAGAGGTTTTTGCTACTTGTTTCTTTATATCAACCATTTCGTTGGACATGGTATTCAAGACTTTCTATAACCCTTCCAGGTCGAATGGGTCCTTCGGTTGTCTTTTCTTAGGATCATATCTAAAAGACACTTTTTTATACTTTCTTTCATCTACAACATTTTTCTTTTCTACGGCTAGGATACGCTTCTCTATAGCTATTGCCTCTTTCATGTTTTCTGCTAACGTTGGTTTGGCAGCTCCATCTACAAAGATGGTTGAATTTGAAGGTAAAGTAGAAATATACCATTCATTTTGGACTTCGTTGCTAGGCTTCGACACTACTGGTATTTTGTTTAATAATTTATTGAAGCGAGAATTGAAATCTTTAATTGGTTCCCTTGGTTTGGCTTTTAAATTGGAGAGGTCATTTATAAAGGTTGTTGTAGATCGATCATCTCCAAATTTTGTTAAAAACTGATCTTGAAATGTATCCAGTTATTAATGGAGCTTGATGGTAATGAGAAATACCATGATCCTGATACTCCTTGTAAAGTATAGGGGAATAATTTTACAACTGCGTTCTCTTATTTTACTCCATTCAAATTAATAGATAGCATAAAATTATTTATATGTTCTTCGGCTGATAAGCCATTGTCAGGATTAAATTTGGGCAACCATTTCTCAGCATGAGCTAGTAATTGAGATAAAGGTGCAGGGATTCTTACAGCTCCTGGATTGGCACATGGCCTTGGTGGTAGATTTCCTACCATCTTCAGAGTATGAGTAGGAAGAGGTGTGGCAGTAGTTGAAGGTGATTGGGTAGAGGAGGATGTTACTCCTATACCTGTATGAACCACAATTTGGAGTTCAGGGATGGATGAATGACCTTGTGATGATATGGATGGGATGGTAGATGAAAATGATGATAGAACCTCACTCTGAGATTCTATTGATGTTTTCCTAGCTTTCTTACGACTCGGTAGAGGAAACTCAATTGGTGGGATTCCTAGCTTTTAGCTTTGTGCTCTAGTGAATCCTTGAGATGGGGTCAGATGGGAAGTGACACTACCTTGGGATAACTCAGATTCTTCTTGAGATATAGAAATCCTCTGTAACTTATGAATTAAAGTTTGTAACCCAGGGGGGTCTGAAGAAGATGATCTGGCTTGTTTGGGATTTCAGTAATATGCTCTATATTTTTCTTTTCAACTTCCGGTTTAGAGATGGAAAATTTGGAGTGCGGATGAGAAGTTGAGGGTGATGGTGAGGGAGTTTTACTCTTAGAATTATGTGAAGATGTAGATTTACTTGCCACTCACAGTCAAGCCCTCCTTCTAGCACCAAATATGTTGAACGCTCGAAAAATCAGGACTCCAGAAAGGGGGATAACCACCCGGTCTGGACCTTAAGACAACTCCTTTTCCGTTTGGAATAGTGGCTCCGACTGGGGATTATGGGACTAGTTTCCCAATCTATTTATGATGTGTGTGCTAACGGGATGATGTTTTTCTTTTTGGGGTTTTCAAGGATGAATACTTATTCTAATATTACTCTATCTTTTAACTATCATATGCAATCTATCATAATCAAAGAAAACATCTAAGTTTAAGACTATCCCGGGAGTAATGTTTACATATTTGATCTAAAATAATTTCTGAAAGCGACTAATAATGAAGATCATTCAATCACAATAAGAAAAGAATCCATTTAAAAATGATTGTTTCGTATAAAAATCTAGCCGAAACAATATGAGAAATATATCACATAAAGAGTCATTCACATATTCAGCATAAAGAGTAAGTCATCACAATACAAAAGTGAAATAATGATAACTAAACATTTAAACTTTCATATATAAATAACTGAAAATGATTTATTGATTAACACACAAGTAAAAAAGCATTAAGAGATAAAACTACCATTTGTAATACGTCCTACTCATGAGCTCCAGCAATATCGATCTATCTTCAAATCACTTAACATCAACTAAGAGTACAAAAGTGCAATTTCAGTAGTAGATGTTAAACTCAAATAGAAAATAAATCTCGTTCCATTGATTTTATTAAAACCTCCTCAGTGGGGGGAAAGATGCACGTTTTGAAGAATGTTTTTGATAAAACTTTGGACCCCTCTCTAAATGCATGAGAGGGGTTTAAATACTAATCTGTGAAATCTAAAAATAAATATTACAAAAATAGATGAGGAGGTTTAAATGACCTGCCTCATTTTAAGCAAAAATAACAAAAACAAAAATAAAATATAACTATGACTAATCCTGTATTTGATTCTTTAGATCACAAATATCCAGCATTGGCTTTAAGAGTTTCGGTTGGCCAACTTCAGCTTTTAATTGTCTTGCAAATATGGCATTGGTGAGAGATGGCACTATCTTCTCGGCGGAAGTCATCAGACACTTTAGGGTCATCCATTGGCTATGTAGTTTCACCAGGTACTGCCAGTATGCTTCCCAGTTCAATCTATTTACCTTTAATGGCCTCTGCCCTTTCCTCCGATGCTTGTTTCCATACTACTTGAAGCTATTGTGCTTTTGGAAGAAAACCAGGGGTAGTTTCAGCTACCAAATTAGCCTTGTGTAGATTTTCATTTACGCATTTGATGACATTGTTCGTTGCTGCCACCGCATCCTCCATTGCCTGTTCTGCCTCTTCTAGCTGAGAATCCCATTTCGTAAATAACATTTCTTTGTGCGACTCATCAATTTTGGGCATGTCTTCTCTTTTCCCTTCTTTAGATTTCTACCAGTTTAAGACGTCTAAGAATTTCTTAAAAATTGAATCACATTCAAGTCATAATTCCATGACTTGATTTGTAATATTATTGCTCATTTTGCAGTGGGAATTCCACTGCAAAATCTTCTAGAATAATAGTTCTTTCTGTTGCAAGAGCTGGGAATTGATACCAAGCGCCTCTGTGATAAACTCTTCAATTTTGGGATCATCATAATGCAGTTCTATTATATTCTATAACTGTTTTTCTTTACTAGCCAAACTGCTTTGATGTGCCAACTGCGTTTGCTGTAAGTCTTGCTGAATTTTTTCCAACTGTGTTTTAGCTTGTTGGTTTATGCTGACTTGCTGTAACTGTTGTTCCAAAAACAAAATCCTATCTTCTTTTTATTTAAGCAATGATTGTACCTTTGCTGCTTTGTCAATAGTTGCTGAAGCGTATGCGCTTGTGACTTGTGAGAACCTAGTGAGATTTGCAGATGGGTTTGTAGATGGGTCTTTCCAAAGAACATCCAGAGGTTCATCCTCGGGAGCGAGCACAGAATCCAACTTTCTTTTCTTTCTTTACCTTCTAACGATGACTTTATGTTGAGGGATGTAGAATACATCTAGAGGAGGAATTTCTTTTATTCTTAGTACAATCTCAGATGAGGGAGCAATGGAAATGTGCTCTATTTCCTGAGTGTTAACATCCCTTTCTATTACCATTTCTGTGGTCATCTCTTTTGGATTTGTTGGTGGCTCTGTGCTTTGTGATTCTGTGTTAAGTATCTTATTAAAATTTTTCCATTCTCCTTCTAGATCAATTATGAGTAGCTCTGCTTGCTTTATAAGGGGAGTGGAGGCTTCAACTTGTTTTTCGACTAAAGTCTGCTGATCAGACTTTGCTGTGTACTGGGCCTTGTCTTTTATTGACTCCTCGCTCTTACTGTGTTTGTCCTTAGATTGATCGCCAGACTTTTCTACTGATTCTTTTTCGGAGCTTGTTTTGGACTTCTCTTTTGAATCTTCACTAATGCTTACGTTGGGGGTAGGATTCTTTACTGGTTTGATGAATAATTGGTTCAATGGGACCTTAGACAACCTCTGTTTTCTGTATTTCTCAAAAGTTTGGAGACCTTCTTGGTCAAAAAGATTACGTGCTATATGCTAAACTTCTTTGAAGGTGTTCTTTTGTAGAAAAACATCATCAAAGGGATATTTTTCATGGGAAAATACTTTTATTTTAACCATTGTAGTAAAAATTTTATAATACCAAATGGATCATATTGCCTTCCCGGGAACTTATTTTATAATACATTATTAACTTATTTGAAAGCATTACCTAAGTCATGCAATGCAAATTCTCTGCATGCTACAGGAAATTGAGGCCAAATGGCCTTCTTGGAATCTTTCAGTACTTTTCTCATCCCCCCCTCGTCGCATGTCTGATAGGCTATCTCCATAGCCATTAGTTTGTCTGGGACGTAAAAAGGAAGCACATGGGGTGAAGCAATGCTGCCAAACACTCTGATATATGTGAATAATTCTTCCCTAAACCATCTCTCTACGGGGAGAATATCTACCTCAGCTTCTTGGGAAAATATTGGGGCATCTCTGCTGTAGTTTTTTTTATGAATTGGGAGTATAACTCCGTGAATTTTTTTGAAGAAATGTGGCACGAATTTGATTCCCAAATGAATTTGTGATAAATCTAAGTGGGAAGTGGATTTTGAACCGTCCACTTCTATCCCATAACAGGAAATTTGGAAACAAAACAAATAGCGTCCATAACATAGGCGCTCATAAAAAATGGAGGATGAATCCTTGAAGCAATGCTTCTTTTTCTTCTGTATTCTAAAATTGCAGTGGCTAATTTATTTGACAAGATTTTGGCCTAATTCATTATTTTGGCATTGATAGCTGCATCCACTAGTGGTAACCATTTTGATGAAAATTTGTTGTTTTCTGGTTTGTCAAACAGTCTACATAACATAGTAGCGGAAAAATAGTAAGGGGAACAAAGAGAACCAGTGGCGTACATACTGTTTTTATCTTTTTTGAGTCTCTCCTCATTGTCTGACCAGTGCTTCGTGCATTCTGCCAAGTCTTCATTCTCCTTGGAAAATTTCTCGACAAAGTGCTTGTTGTAGATGGCTTGGGCTTTTGGTAAATGGTACATGAGCCTAAGGTTATTTGGGGTAAACGATCCCATGAATTCTTGGCTTGCTCTCTTAAATTCTCTTTTAGATATGTTCGCGTTATATATAATCCACTAAAACATGTCCGTATAAGGGAGTATCTTTGGTCTTGCAGCAATGCAGTGTAGAAATGAGCATGCAAGTTCAGTTAGGGATGCATCAGACAAGCCACATCCATCTGTTGTAACTGTTACTTCCATAATTCTTGGCTATTCCTCCTCCAATAACTGATACATAGTTTCCCACCTAGATGTCCCTGCATCCCCATTACAGGTAGTGTCTGTGAACAATGGGGTCATTTATGACTTTTCAGCAATGGGTTCCTTTCCTTTCTTCACCATTTCTTTGTATGTTCTGCTCTGTGTTCTTCTTGAAAGTTGCAAGCAAAGAGCAAAATATGATAAAAATGATAATGAATGCATAAATAATCAATAGAAGGATGAAAATAAGGTGATGGAGGGTCTTTAATTCTAAATCATATAAAAAGATATCAACTTGCATCAAATGGTCCTTTACACTGATCCTAATTGTTCTTTTAATAAATGATCATTGATGAACCGTTATGCTTAACTTTAATGTTCATAACTTCACATCGAAAGTCGGGAAGTACTCTCCTAGAACCCTTATCTCTTTGAGTTGTGATAAAAGAGATTTTGCAATTTGCTTCGGAATATCGCAGATCACTATATCGCAAAACTTGTTTTCATTAAAACCCACCACTACATGATTTGTTGCGATATGCGAGATGCTATAAAGTTTCACAATTTTTGCTTTTTCTTTGTGAAGTGGCGCCGCGTGTTTGAAACAACGATGCGATAAAGTTATAGGATTTTATGATCTCGCATTTTCGCAGATCGCATTTTCAAAGGGTAAATTTTATAAGGGAAGTCCGCCGTAATTGTTTTGTGATGCGAGAATGATCCTCTTAAAGCGAGTTTTTCAAAGGTTTACTTTAATATTCACAACTTTCCGTTATAAATTTATTCTTAGGATTTTTTATTATGTAGTGCTTTTTATGAGAAACTTAGGGTTTGTGAAGTTTTATGCGCTTAAAGTATGAAAAGGTAAATTTCCATGTTTTAGCAAGTTCCACTTTGACATCTTATTTTATTCTAGAAACAAGAAAGTCATGATTAAAAGCTAAGATATGATTTTTTTTGGAAGGGTCCCCATTTATTAATGTTATTACTAACACTAATAAATGGGGGGTTGTTGATAAGCACAACACCTACACATTTCAAATAAAAAATGGAAGGAAATATTAGTGGATTTCACTGAAGGCTTTCACACGTGAGAAAGGAAATAAAAAATCCTTATGGTAGTTTATTGACTTACTAACTATCTACACTTCATGGGGGTGAAGAAACATATTCCATAAAAAACAAATTGTTAAAGTGTTCTATAAAATTATTTAAAAAATTAGATGGTTTTATGAAGAACATTGTCATTGGTAGGGATGTAAGACTTAAAAGTAATTTATGGAAGGAATTTTGCATACAAATTGGGATGTACCTCACCATGATTTCTTCCTACTACCCCCAATTAGATGGTCAGTAAAAAGTTGTCAATAAATGTTTGCCTACTTCCATTGTTGTCTAAATCATAAGTAGAATAAGTGGTTTTAACAATTACACCTTTCTAAGTAGTGGCACGAGTCCACATACCAGACATCAACTAGAATGAAGTCATTTAAATTTTTGTATGGTTATGAACGTTCTAAATTAAAGGAGTCTACCATAAATGAAAGAAAATTTCAAATAGTAAGGGACAATTTAGATGAAAAATAGAAGTTTATTTAGATACTTAAGGAAAACTTAACTATCATAGGGAATCATATGAAGCAATAAGTTGCACAACATAAAATATAAAGAGAAATTGATGTTGGAGATTGGGTATTTGTGAGACTCCAATAATGAAAATAAATATCAGTAAAACAACAAGGGAAAATGAAGTTTTCTCCCAAGTATTAGGGACCATATCAAATTAACAAGAAGATTAGTCAGGTGGAATATGGATTGGACTTGCCATAAATAGCTACATCCATAGTTTTTTTTCATGTGTCATGTGTCAATAAAACGTTGGGACAACATTAAACAACATAGACAATGCTTCCTACATTGGATGATGAAGGAAGAGTTGCTTTAGAGCCAGAAGTTATCATTTCCACCATGCAGAAGATAATGCATATTAATTAGAAGAATATACTCGAAGAGGATGCATCCTGGGAGATAAAAAAGTTTTGTCAACAACATCCTTCATTACCCTTGCTTTGAGGAAAAAACATTCTTCAAAGGGGAAGGAAATGCTATATACATTAAGTTTAAAGATGATAAATAAAAAGTAAGAAATAAAATAATAATAATAAATTTAAATTAATATTTTTTACTTTAAAGTCACAATCTTCCATTAAGAGGTACCTTATGTTATATTTATAGTCATGGTTGATTCAAATGTAAAACATATATCATTGAACATTTTTTTCATCAATGAACTTTTAGATATATCTCATTTCAATTTTTTTGAAGAATATTAATCATGAGAAAATTTTCTCCACCTACCATTCGTCCTCACTATAATAACTATTAGAGAGGAGGTTGAAATCTAGTTGGGATTCACCACTAGCATGATGGAATACATATTTTTATTCCTTTTTTCCAAACAAAAATATACAGGAAAAAAATTAGAAATCTAATGATGCTTTCCATATATACAATGAGCCACTAGACCTACAACTATCATATGATCAACTAATGAAAATGAATTACTTATATATATGACCTCAACTGAGTCTACTTGTTCAAAATTTTGGGGCTTCTAGTGCAATATAGTCAAGACACTCTTCCCATACCAAACATATTTTTGATGATAAACAAATCATGGATTGGTGAATAGGTACACCAATGGGTTAAATAACTAGGAATTGTTAAACTAAAATCATTTCAAAAATCCTAATACCCACCCACCTGAATTCACTGCCTATCAACTAGTCACAGAGGAATAGGAGATTTCATTGATGGTAAAACACCTTAGAACAAAGACTCTAGAGATAGCAAGATCCATTCCAAAATAATGACAAATACTATGATCTAATACCAAGGCCCATATTCTATTGTTAACAAATATTCCATATTCCATCCATGATGTTCTTCCAAGAATTATCATCAATGCTTGATATGAAAGGGAATCAAACTTTTTAAAGGGTTGGACTACTATTTTTTGAGGAATCTATGGCATCAATTGTATAGATGATTTCTCTACTTATGATAATTTGTTTTGATAGTATTTTTACTACTTGATTACAATCTTCTCTTGTTGAGTTATTATTGTGTTATTTTCATCAAGACTATTACCAAATCATGAACAATAAAGAGCCAAGAGACACAATATGTAGGCTTGTTAGCTAGGGCCAAAACCTCTCGCTCTTTGACAAGAAAACCCAAACAAAATTATTCTTATATATCTTCAATTAATGAATACCAAGACCATGAAAAAGACCCTTGACACTAGATTCCTCCCAAGACCAAGTCACCAGCTTCCTCATCAATGCTAATCTTTCTCTTCTCCTTCTCGACTTCCTTTAGAATCTCGGTCTCTTCTTGTAGGTCTAAAACCTTACCATAGAAACCCGAGATTACTTTTTCTTCCTTGAATAGTCTCCTTAAGAGAGAGACATATTTCAATTCTACTTGGCTTTCTCTAGCGAGGTCTTTTACCCAAACAAGAACACCTCAATGTAGATGTAATATTTCGACCTTCTCTTAACACTTTCGAACTTGCTACCTTCGCACGTGGGAAGAAAATTTAGCCCAAAACAATCCACACAAATCTTCACTATCCTTCTTTCTTGTTGCGCTAAAATAGAGGCTTATTCTTGTGTCTTTTTCGTACTTCTTTGTAGAATTTCTTCACCAAATTTCTTGTGTCCAAATAAGGAAAAACAAATGTATATATAGTTTTTGGTCATTACTATTAAGGTTGACATGTTCTTTGGAGAAGGTCGACTTCGTCTTCTAGAATAATCTCTTCGTTAAAGGTCGACTTGACGAGGGCTAGCGACAAGGTATTGGAGTATGACTTTACATAGACAAGTATGAATCTTTACATTGTGTAACATGTATTCATTACGTGACAATTATTCTTTATACTTTTATGACTAGATGACAAAATTCCTAGGGGCTCTCAATGGGAGCCCATACTAAAATAAAATCTCTTTCTCATGAAACCCATGATGCAAGAATTACAATAATTTTATTTTTCTTCTTTACATATATTACATAAAATCACAATTTCATGTCATTATGAAGACCGAACCTAGTTACACTTTTCAACACTCCCTCTTAACTAGGGAGGTATTCATAATGGTACTTGGTCATTCTCAATTTGAATAATTTCTCATAGGAAGAAGCGGATTGGTAACCCATTTGTATAACATCATATCAACTAACATTGTTACATAGCAAGGCCTTAACTAACAATTCTATATGTCCACAAGATCTAAGCGCAATGTTGGTGAGACCAATGATTTATAAACACTCTCATCATTGTCTCTCTTGGAACATACCCCACCCGAGTTCTTAGGGTGTGTTCCATGAGGATTATTCGTATATTGGACTCCCTAGCCCTTAAAGAATATCGTTCCTCTATGACTACTCTTATCTTGGATTCCCTATCTCATCCTCAAAGAGTATCAGATGCCAAATGATTACCCAATCCTCTCATTCTGTCTTTCGAAGTGAAGACCAAAATGATGTGTCTATCTCTCCCTCTTAATTAGGGAGGACATATCTATTCCAATAAAGGAATATACTTCATACAAAATGAATGTACCTAAGCTCCCTCTTGGCTTAGGAATTTCCAAGTTTCTTCCAAGTAAGAAACTTGTTTCCATGCTCCCTCTTAATTAGGGACCTACAACAACTCCTCAGGTGGAGATGATGGGACAACCAACTGATAGAAGAAATCCTTCCTTTGATGTCATGAATTTTCTTTGTCTCAGAGTATTCATTTTTTAGGGACTTCTTCATAGGGCATAAATCGTCCATCACTTTCATTCATGAGTCACTCATGTCATCATTACTTTCATTAGAAAGTGATTTATTAGTCTACATCTGGCATTGCTTCAAGTTATGGTAGCCTCATCGTGCTTTATTTTTCAGAAGGATATTGCATCCTTCTACATGGTTCTATTGGAAGACATCCATAGTTCTTCCTTTTGGTAACCTTCCATAAGGCCATCCAAATACTAGTTCATAAATAAGAAATGAACACTTAAATCATAATTACCTTTTTGATGGTCTTTCATCATGAAATCTTCTTGTAAGAATCAATATCCAACGTACATGTTCACATATCTCCTAAAGAAATGTATTTTCAAGGGTATTTATCTTTTTCAGACTTTCATAAAAGTCTTCATGTATTTTTGGGAGATATCATAGTCAAATATTCTTTGTCTTTCGGATGTTGAGTTCCTTTACCATTGCTTCTTATTCCATGATCTATTCCTTTCTTTCTTCACATATTTCATTCCTAGGAACTTCCAATTAGAGTTCCTTAATTGTAGTCAAGTACGTCATATTCTATATGAAGACATATTATGTTGATTTCTTCTAGTAAATATGTGATCTATGCATTCCTACACCTTGGGAGGACATCCTTTATCTGATCATGCTTCTCAAGATATAACATTAATCCATGTTGCCTGTAACCATATGACATGCCTTCCATAATATCACCTATGAGCATACATACCTCATCTTTCCTATGGGTCATTCAAACTTCCTGTAGCAACTTCCTCTAAATGAAGGAGCTTCATTCCATTGACCTTCTTCCATGTTATGTGATCATTCCGTCATCCCATGAATTCCACAAGTTTGGAATTCTTGATGAAACACTTTTCTCTCCTCATAATTGATGAACCTTACAATGAATATTCCATCAGAGAATTTGAAGGATCTAGCCTATCCTACAGATGTTATCTTATTGACTAATGTATGAGGGGATTTTTACCTATGTGACTTTTTTTTTTTTCATAAGTATATTTCAATGAGATTTTTAAGAGCTATACCTTACATATCCTTCATGTTACCTATGTCATGAGCTCTTATTTCTAATGCGTCTTTCTAATGCGTCTACCATGATACCATTCTCGAATATGATGCATCCTATCTTATTTGCAAAGATTCCTATCTATAATTTACACAACAGAAGAATACCTTTTAGTGAAGGAGATCATCTCAGGCATAGTAGAGATCTCTCACTTCCTCCTTCTTAGGATTCTTTATATCAGGTTCCTCAATTTCTTCAGTAATATGAGCTTCTTCCTTGTTTATCTTGTTATTGTCCCTTTTAAGTTTATGACAATCTCTTCTATAGTGCCCATATTCTTGACATCCATAGAACTTCACCTTAGCCATGTTCTTCCTTCTCTTTTGAGGACCCAATTTACCAAACTTTCCCTTTCCTTTTGTCATAACATCATATGCTTGATTCTGCTCATTTGATCCCACATCATTTTTTGCCTTTAGTTTGCTTTCTTCGATCTTGCATAATGACCATAGATCTTGGAACAAGGTGGCTTCTTTCTTTACATAAATGCTTGTAGTGAAGTTGTCCCATTCCTCTAGTATTGCATTCAATACTAGAATGGTAATTTATTTGTCAGACATTATTTCACCCAGATCTTGAAGTTGATATGTTATTTGTGAAATCCTCATAAAATATGAGGTTATTCCTTCTTCCCTTGAGATATTCAATTTTTAGAGTTCTTGTCTTAGAGAGATAACTTTTCCTGCAGTACTTATGAAAAATAACTCTACCAATTTTTCATATATTTCTTTTGAAGTGTATAATTTTGATACATATGGGATAAGAGAGTCTTTGATGGATTCTATGAGATTCCTCTAGGCCCTCACTTCCCCTTTCATGTATTTAGCAAGTGCCTGAGTATATTATTTGGGAGGTTGGGTTATTGACCCCTTGATGTGATCCATGACTTCATTCTGAATGAGGTTTAGGTCTATTCTTTTCTTCCATGCAAGGAAATTTGAAGCTGCAACTAATATGTTTATCTCCTTATAAAAAGACATTTTGATAGATTCAAATGAAGTCATATACTTACTTGAGTAGATTATTATTTCTTCCCTTCCTTCCTTCTTAATTTTGATAGTAGAATATTACTCCTTGAAGCATTTTTTGATGATAGAGAACTTGCTTTATGATGAGCCTAGGTATTGCAGCAAGAATACTGCAAATCCCAGGGCTACCAGCTTTACTTATCAATGTGGGGTTCATACAAACTTGGAGGTGACTATGCTATATACACAAGTAGAAGTGAAGGTACTTCCTGTTGTCACTGCTCATCTGGCAAGAGACTCCAGCAAGCCAAACTTCTATAGGGTTAGAAGAAGCTTGACTTTGATGAAAGGAGAGCAAACCTAGTCTAGAAGAGAGCTAATCTATTGCATAAATGAAGAAAAAAACATGCAAACCTAAATCACCATATCCTAATTAATCATGAAAATAGCTAGACTAAGCAGAATTGCTAAGAAACACTAATCTAATGCTAACTATCTAAGTTACAGGAGTAAAGCAGTAAAATTAGACTAAGGGGGTCAGAAATGGAACTAGGCTAAGTCTGTGTATGAGTGGAAGAAGCGGTCAGAGGTCAAAGTGGTGAAAAGAGGACGTAATGAGCAACAATGCATGAGGACCGTTGGATCAGGTCAGTGAAGGGTAAATGAATGGTTGAGATTGAACAGTAGGAGGGTACGTAGGAAAATGGGCGGACATGGTGGACTAACAGGATGGGTGATTGGGATTATATTGTCAAGGCGATCAACAGATGAATGGTGGAGTTCAGCCAAGCCAGTCGGCGATCGGGTGAAGCAACAACCATCAGATCAAGAGAAAGATCGACAGTGGAGAGTTCAAGAAGATAAAGTGATCGGGTGATGCGATAGTCGTTAGATCTGGCAGGGCAGATCGATGGTGGAGATTGGAGCGTGAAAAGAAACATGTGGAAATGATGAGTGGGTTTGGAGGGCGATAAGCAGTATCTCATGCGCCCTGAAAACCATAAGTTGTATTTTTAAAATTCACATGGTTAGCCTCCCCAGTCGACACGTAGCATGGGGAAACTACCCATATTGCTTGCCCTCAGGCAGATAGCATTCAGATAGAAATCCATACGATATGGCATGAAGGTTGTTAGATCTAACAAAGCAGATCTACGACGGAGAGGTGACTAAGCAGGTTGGTGAGTGGGTGTGCGATAACTATCGGATCTGACAAGGTAGATTGACGGTGGGGATCTAAAAGGAAGAAAGTCAATGTGAAAAGTGGATTGGGCAGCGATTGGTGGGTTTTGCGTGTGCAAGGAAATAAATGGTTAAAAACCGTTTGAACGTGAATGAACAGCTCTCACTGAGTGTTTCAGGCTAAAGGAGAATGACATCATGAGAGATCTAGGAAGAGGCTGGAGGTATAAATGATAAAAAGAGAGAGTGAAGGCATGGATAATCATGAGAGGATCAGAGTGACAACACAATGAACTTAGTGAATGTGTTTAAATGACAAACCCTATGAAAACCAAAACCCTGTGTTTTTGGGGTTGCTGCAAGGTTCCTTCCTCACCTCATGGTCTTGGAGGGAGGAGGTGAGGTTGAGACACCTATGAGCATCCTTGTGGATCTTTTCTTTGTCAACTTATTGGTTAAACTAAAGCATAAATGGAACAAACTGAAACAAAACCAATCTTCCCTGCACTACTGTAATGAAACTGCAACCACTGAGCAAATGAACATAAAACAAGAAGCCACTTCAGTAAATGAACAGGAAAGCCATGAACCTATGTTGAACCACTATAATGAACATGCATATACTTAACCAAATGAATAATGAAACCATGCATCTATGCTAGTGCTGTAAGGGAAATGATCTGCTTAAGTTAATGAACAGAAAGCAGGATTCTATGCTAGAATACAATACAAGAAAGATGAGCTTTGGTTGTTGGGGTTAAGCCCTAACCCAAGAGCTTTAGCCCTTTGAGTTAACTCAGTGCCGGCTCAAATCAAAACTCATATTCATTATCAAAGAGTGTTTTATTACGTCAAACTATTACAAGTCAAAAGGTCCGAATACTTGCTAACTCACTGACTGACTATTGGTTAATTGCCTAAAAAAACTGAGGTCCTAAGCCTCTCTATTTATACATATGAAGTCTCAATGAATTCCCTCAAAATTAGGGAGGTATAAATCCCAACTTAATGGTAACTTGTCCTTTCATTGTCACTAGCTCGACTACCTTCTAGTAGTGAGGTTGCTTGTACTTCCACTTGCTTAGATGTCATTTAGTACTCCTCATTTGGTTGCGTGTAATTTTAGCTGATGGAGGGATATTCGAATGGATGGGGAGTAAATGAGGAGGATTTACCTCCTGTAATTCCTCTCCCTTATCTAATCTGAGTTTTTACCAAGGTCTTTTACCAGAGTTCCTTGCTTTTACATTTTATTCTTGCATTACATGCACACTAGACCACAAAGCAAAATATCCAACTCTAACTCAACTCATAAGAACAATATAATCAAAAGTATGCAATAAGTTGTGAGAATAGTTGGTTTGACTAAGCTAGGAGGTGAATTAAGGCCAATTAAGGCCCATATAATTACTCAATGATGAGACTCATCATCACTCCCCTACTGAAAGTGTTTCTCATCCTCTGAGCAACTTAGTGGCTCTGGTAGCCTCTCTGACATCTCATTCTTTTGTTGTGGTCTTTTCTTCTTGTTTATAGCAGTCTGCCTTCCTTCCTTCTTCTTCCCATTGATATTATTTGATCTTTAAGCTATGTGGCAGTGTGTTATCTGTTTTAGCAGGCATGCATATTATCATTTCTTTAGCAGCCTAAATAGATCCTCATAATGTGTACTTGTTTTCCCTTGGACAGAAAGATATCTAAGTGTTAGCTAAGGATTACTTGCAATTATATGTTGATTAGGGCCATGGGGTTTGATTGTTTATTTGATTCTCTGTCCCTGAGGCCACTTAGCTCTGTTGTTTCTTGCTGCTTTTTTTTTGCAATTCCTTCTTTCTATCCTATTTCAACATCATGTTTCTTTGTGTTCTCCTTCATCATGTCCCTCTATATTAGTTTTTTTTGTATCTATCTCCTCCTCATCTAGCTCTTATTTAGTCAATTTAGTGTTCTAAATTTCTTTGAATAAATTATCAACCAAGGTTCGTAAGCTGATGACGTGTAGTGCAATGTATGTGCTTAGTTAACCCTTCTTACTTCATTGTTTTGTATTTTATATTGTTTTGTGAGTTTCTGTTCTTTGATTTCCAATGATGCACAAATTGAACTATGAGAAACTGAATCTAAACTTCCTAAAGGTGAACCCAAGAGCTTAAAACTAGTCAAAATCTAAGTTAAAAGAAGAAAAAAACAGAGCATCTGTCCTATATTGTCATCTAATCCTAATTCATGAATCTAATTATTAAAACCAAAAGGTAAATTTGTAAGTCATGTTGAAATAAATACAGGGAATGAAATTAACTGAAGTACTTCTAGTTATTCTAACCTTCAATTTTGAAAGATAAACTCCTTGAGATGGAATTCAAGCAACTTCTTTACTTCATGATATAAAAAAAAAAAACTAAATAAAAGCATGCAGAAGGTAACTGATTGGTTTCAACCCTTATGTAAAGTGAATGTTTAACCATTTAGTTTAGGATGGATATCAGCTTGAAATGGTGACCAAAAACATTCACTAATACAGTGAATCAACAACCTGAACTAGGAAATAAATAACAAAAACAATGAGTAAACTAATCAACAATGCATCCTCATTACTTTCAATCTTACTCTTGTTTAGAAACATAGTCGTTTCCTTTATAAAAGGGATTGGAGAAACAAGACTACACAATTGAATTCTAACATTATGCTACTAATCATAACTAAAATAAATCAAACTACAATAAATCAACCTAAGTTATAAACACTACTAAAAGCAAATGATGAAATTAAAATTGAACAAACAAAACAAATGAAAAGAAAACCTCCTTCAGTGCAGGGGCCCTATGCAACTGATTGGGTTGAGCTGCTAACTTAATTCAAAATGCTCCTTCAAATGATCATCAGTCAATACATGACTTTGTATTATAAAATAAGAACAAAAGTCCAAAATTATAGAGCTAATAAGTCTAAACTTAATACATCAAAAACTTTGAACCCTTTTCGGTTTTGTACAACTGATATTTAAAAGAAAATATTCATAATTATCTTTTGAGGAAAATTAGCTACAGGTGGTCTACACATATCACAACTGATTTGCGTAAATGTTTCATTAGCTACAGGTGACTTGAATTCGAACAAGGTGGTTGCATAAAACCATTGACACAGGTGGTTGATCTGAGTTAATGCTTCAACAGAACTGTTGGATTTATTAATTAACCACAGAAGGGTAGACAAAGAGTCCTATTTCTTTTGGGTTTCATAAGTTTGACTCCACCTTTGACTGTGGCCTTGAGTTGGTTTTTTATCGATCTGGGTTGGGTGACTAGGATAGGATCCATGTCGAGATGATTCCAGAGATGCCCATGTGGCTGGTTTCTTCATTTGACACCTGTAACCTGCTAAACCATGGAAGTAGCTACGGAACACGCAGTTAGTTGTAGAATAGGCTGTGTTCTGTAGCTAATTTGCAAAAACTTATTCAAATAGAAAAAACATAAAAGTATAACATGTCAATCATTTAATGTCCTCCTTGAGACAAAATCTATCATTTATCAGTGATAGAGATCTGTCTTTTTATGGAAAACAAGGGAGAGAAGTGAGAAAAGTTGTCAAGGAGATGGTAATTTTGAGGTTCAACATACCCCCACTGCAAAATCATTGCATATCCCCATGCAATTTTTCCAAAAATGTGAACTCTTCTTTGCTATTGCATCTGCTTAGACACCTATGCTAGTACATCTAACTTTCTTCTATTGCTCCTCTTTGAAGTGACTGCCATCTTGGGTTTCTTCATGAGAAGTTTGTATTTTAGGTTGATGACTGTTCTGCTCAAGTTTCTATTCTTCCTCTTCAACTTCCTATTCTTCTTGTACCATAGTCCTAGGTGCAATATTGTATTATCATGAATGGCTTTATCCAATTTTCTTTGTTCCTTCAGGGTTTCATTTTCTTTCACGATATGCCTATTCAATATCTCTAACTCATAGATTTCTTGTTTGAGAGAGTCAGTTAGAGGTTCTTGTGGATTGACAGGTTGTTCTCGATTGGATGAGGATTTTGGATCCATTGAGGCACTTTTCTTCTCCAGTGACTCTATGTAATCATAAATTTGTTGCTGCATTGGGTCTATGCCTATAGATCCTTTGCTGGGCTTGCCTTTGAAATACTATTTAGGAGAGTTTTGAGGACTGTGTGTAAATGGAACATTATTAGGAGATGGTACTGGGTTTCTTCTTCTAGATTTATGAACTCTGTTCCCTTTGATGATACCTTCTTTACCATACCTCGGAGTGTAGAACTCCTTCTAAGCTATAGGGGGATTATGTTCTCCTCCTTTGTACTCTTTTTCTCCTTTCCTATCTTTTCCTTTCTCTTGATTTGTTTCCTAATCTCTGTCAAATTTTCAGAGATTAATTGTTCATCATCTTGTTGTAATGAAGATTCAGGTTTGTTTCCAGTAATTCCACAAGCTTTCTTTTTTATCTTCCCTTTTTGTTTGATTTTCTCCCTGATCTCTATCTCAGGGATTGGCTCTTCATCATTTTTCTGTGTGGAGGAATTAGGTTTTCTTTGAATGGTCATATTGGTCTTTTTCCTTTTACTCCTTCTGATATTACCCTCTTCAGGTGATTCTGCTGCCTCTTGGAAATAGTTTCTTATCAAGAAGTTTTCCCAAGTATCTCCTATTCTTTTCAAATGAAACTTAACCAGTATTTTTACCAACCCATGATGGTACATAGTTGTGTCTATGAATTCTATTTTCTTCTATACATTTGAAGCCATCCTCCTTAAACTGTTTAGAAGGAAGAAAGGGAGGTTGATGTTTCCATTTTCTAGAAAGTTCATCAATAAACGTATATGATAAACATACATGCATCCGAATATTCCCTCAAAGGTAATAAATTTTTGTAATATCAAAAGCATGCTTCTCCATTTATTTTTAAGTGCTGAAATAGGAATTCCTTTCCTAAGCATAGTGACATCCATACCTAGGTTCCTGAGGATTACCTTCCATGATTCACTGTGAAAATCTTTATTTTTGAACCATCTCTCACCAAGTTTTGGCAGTTCTGTAGCCTCTGCTATGTAAGGTTCTATTACAGTAAACTTAATGTCCCCAATTTCTACTTTTGTACCATCAAATGATCTAGAAAAATATTTTGTGATCTAATTGTGATAGCCATCAAAATTTTCAATGAAATTGAGCCATCAAGCCTTCTGCAGCATCTCCTTGAGTTGTGGGTATACTTCCATATAATTTTCCCCTATGGGTTTTGTCCTGACAATGAGTCCCATGGCCTTTGTTTCATAGAATTTTTTAACCTTCGGAATTACTCTCTTGGTTTATGAAATGGACTTACTATGGGTATGGTGAAAAAGAATGATGGGTTTGTGTGGAATAAGTAGATGGTGAGGGTTTGGAGAGATGTGAATACGTTGGTCACATCGTAGTTTTGACCATTTCACAGATGGATTTTTTAGAGACTGTTTAAGTACAGAGTATGGAGAACGTAGTGGAGGTGTGGTATGATGAAATTATTATAGACCGTTTGGTACCGAATGTGGAAGATGTGGCAGAGATGTGGTATCATGAAGTGGCAGTCAAATCAAATCATGACTTGTTAAGGAGACATACGATCATTCATATTATACATGACTTATGTTTGTAACTTGTTGTTTTAAATAAATTTTGCATTTTACCTTTAGAGCTTAACCTTTTGCTTGATAATTATTTTGGTGTTGATCCGTAGGTACTTTGAGCATGGTTGATCTCCAAACTTGATTCTTCAATTTCCCTGCGTTCATGATTTATTTGTGAGTTGTACAATTGTGGCAGAGCTGATAAATAAGTTGTAGCTACAGAATCATATTAGCTGCGGAATGGAATTAGCTGTAGAATATGAAAAGAAGGAAAAGTGAAATATGGAATATAAGTGTAAAAATAAAATGGAAATGAGTTATGACAATGAGATGGAATGAGATGTAAGATAAAATGAAAAATAGGATGAAATGGGGTAAAAATGTAAAAATATAAAATGTAAATGAAATATGACAGTGAGATGAAGTGGAACTGTAGAAAAAATGAAAACATAATGAGATGATGAATTTGTAGACTCTAAACTACAAATGAATGTGGATTTTCGTCACTACTTATTACAGAAAGGAAATGGAAAATATATGATGTCAGAAATCTTTGATTTTCACTGTGTATTTTCTGTATAAGTATACCAATCAATGATTGGTTTTCAACCTTTTACAATTTTTTTTGTTTTGTTTTTGTTTTTTGTTTTTAAGGAAAAATAAAGACTAAGTTAGTGGAGAAGAAGAATTCTTCTTCACTAGCTTCATTTCAAAATTATTCTCGAAAATCTTAATGAAATCCTCTCTTGAAATTGGTTTCTGATATATCTTCAACCGATGACCATTCACAAGAAGAGGTATTCTGCTTCCATCTATAGTCCTTATCTTTACTACTCTGTTATTAAAGACTTCTTCAATCTCATATGGCCCAAGCCAATGAGTTTGAAACTCCCCTTGAAAATATTTGAACATTGAATCAAACAACAGTGCCCAATCTCCTACTTGAAACTTCTTCTCCTTAATATATTTATCATGCCATTTAGCCCTCAGCTTTTGGACTATATTGGTTCTTTGAACTGCATCTTTCCTGATTTCATCAAGTTCATTGAGTTGCTCCAATCTATGTTTTTGTGCCTTTGATAAATCCAGTCCCAATTGGACTACCATCTTGAAGGTTTTGATTTGAAACTCTACAGGGAACAGGGCTTGTTTCCCATAAACAAGTTCATAAGGTGTATGTCCCATTGTGTTCCTCCATGTAGTTCTATAGGCCCATAAGGCTTCAGGTAGCCTTTCTGCCCAATCTCTTCTATGTAGATGTACAGTCTTAGTGAGAATTCATTCAATCACCTTATTTGTATATTCAACTTGACCATTTGCTTATGGATGATTCAAAGTAGATTTACTATGTTTGAACTTGTAATCTTCCACAAGACCCTTCACCATTTTAGATGTAAATTGAGATCCCTGATCTGTCACAATTTCTCTTAGAACACCAAAACGAGTGAAGATGTCCTCAAAAAGAAAATTAACTACAAATTTTCATTAGCAAAAGGTAATGCTTTGGCCTCTAACCATTTAGTGACATAATCAGTGCATACCAATATATACTTCTTTTGCTTAGATGGAGGATTAATTGGTCCAAAAAAATCCAAGGCCCATTTTTCAAAAGGTTCAATGGGAACCTGAATTTGTAGTGGCATTTCATTTGAAGGAGTAGGTTTCCCTACCCTCTGGCAGCTATCACAACTCCTGACATATTCTTTGGCATCTTTGAATATGGATGTCTAATAATATTCCAAAGAAAGGATTTTATAGGCTGTCCTCTTGTTAGAAAAGTGTCCACCACACGTCTCATCATGACATGCCTTAAGAATCTCAGGCATTTCATCTTCCCTAACACATATATTGATCATAAGGTCTGGGCCCGTTTTATACAATTCATTAGTGATCCATGAGTATCTTGCACTTATCTGAATGCTTTTTCTTTTTTCTCTAGGAAAAAAATGTGAAGGAAATCTCCTTGTGACTAAGTAATTAACAATATCTACAAACCAAGGAGTTTGAGTAGTCACTGAAAAAAGATATTCGTCAGGAAACTTATTTTCAACTAGAGTGTCATCTTTGATATTTTGAATTCTGGACAAGAAATCAACAACTGCGTTTTGTTTTCCAGGTCTATCTAGCACAATAATATTGAATTCTTGCAAGAGTAAAAGCCATCTTGTAACTCTACTATTAGTAATAGGTTTATTCATTAAGTATCTAGTTGTAGAGTGATCTGTATGAACAAAGGTTTCATAGCTTGTTATATAATGCCTAAACTTGTTGATTGCATGAACAACAACTAAAAATTCCTTTTTAGTTACAATATAATTCAACTCAGTGGGAGTCAAATTCTTACTTGTATAGTAGATGGCATAGGGAATCAAATCTTTTTGTCCTAATACAGCTCCTAGAGCTGTATCTGAAGCATCTATTGAAATGTGAAAAGGTAGTTTCCAATTTGGACCTCTCAAGATGGGTGCTTCAATTTTTTTTGTTTTTAAAGTCTCAAATTCTAATTGGCAGTCAGGATTCCAATTGAATTCACAATCCTTGGTGAGTAATTTGAAGAGTGTGGATGCTATTTTAGTGAAGCTTTCTATAAATCGTCTATAGTATCCTGTAAATCCTAGAAAACTTCGAACATCCTTTTGGCAATTTGGAATTGATAATTTAGAGATGACTTCAACTTTAGATTTGTCAACTTTAATCCCATCTCTTGAAATTTGATGCCTTAAAACAATACCTTATGTAAACATCATAAAACATTTTTCATGGCTTAGTGAAAGGTTTGCTTCCTTACATATTTTAAGAAATTTTTCC